>VXAL01009187.1:494945-623308 GCA_013399475.1 Chauna torquata
TAGTTAAGGAAACTTGCCCCTGCACTTGGCTCCGAGAGGCTCGGTGGTGGGAATGTGCTCGGGCCGGGCTGCGGGAGGGCTGGGGAGCCGCTGAGCTTGTCTCAGGGGAAGGAGAGCCCCGCCGTGAGCGGCTTGGAGATCCCAGCGAGAAACAGGTTGAGAAGCACCAGGCCAAGGGAGTGAAATGGAGGAGAAACTGGCTGTAAACAAAGGGAGTGTGACTAGACTAGCCTGGCTCCGGCACTCTGCTGAAGGGAGAACAAAAAATAAACTGCAGAAAGAGGGAAAGTCAAGTACGTTTTCAGCCGGCTGGAGCAGAGTTCAGCTTTGCTTGCAGTGTTGCAAAGGGAGTCTCTGCGATGTGTGCTAGCATCAGGGTTTTTGGGCCATGCAAACAGGCATCAGTGGAGCTGCTGGCCAAGCAAATGTCCTGGAGCCTGCGATGCTCCTTTTGCAGGAGCTGGTCCCCTGGGGTGTGGCTGGAGGGAACTGGGGGGCACATCTGTCCCTGACTGTGGTGCGGTCAGAGCACGGGCTCCTGCCCACAGCATGGTCCCCAAGAACCTTCAGAAGCACCTTCCCGCGCCCCTCCGTTTCCCCTCAATCCCTTGATCCTTGGAAGATGGGGGCTGGTTCATGTTCTCATTTAGAAATACAATTTCAAAATTGCTCTGCTACAGTTTTTGATATTTGAAGAGTTTGGGCATAAGGTTTTGGGGGGCTTGCTCTTTTTTCTATAATGCCAAGTTCTCTGTATTTTTCACAGTATGTCAGAAAATCATAGACATGAGCTGCAGCTGAATGCGAGGGGCGGCTGGTGCTCCAGGGCTGGCGAGGAGCGGTGGGAGCCCCGATGTGCTCCCTGCGCCGCACTGCTTCTGCCTGGGGACCACCGCTCTGCCCCAGGTCTGTGACCTTTCAGGACAAATTTGGAGTGATAATTCCATGTGGATTCATTTATGCTGTAAACCAGACATGGGTTATCTAGAGGCAATTCTTGTTTTTTTTTGGCGGGGGTTGGCTGATTTTTTCCAAGCCGGCTGCCGAACTGCCTGCTCCCTGCAGGCTGGGCGGGCAGCGTGCTGGGTTGGGGTGTGCAGAGAGGGAAGGGCTCCCACCAGCCTTCGTGCTGGTCCTTGTGATACCACAGGAGAGAAAAAGCTTTCAGAACATAAATCCGGGTGTGGAGAGGGGATGAATGATGGAGGCGTCTCCAGCTCCCTGGCCATGGTGAGGGGGACGCTTTGGAGGGAGCAGAGGGGTGCTGTGCTGCCGTGGTGCGCTCTGCACGGGGAAGCCGCTGTCCTCAGCCCTTCCCCAGCTCAGGCTGTTTGGCACTTTCCCCAAACCAGTGTCATAATAAGCCCAATAATAAGCAATGGTCTGTGACTAACAATAGTTTTGTTTGTTTGTTTGTTTGTTTAAAAAGATGAGATTATCCAGCTGAAGTTAACAAAATCTGGAATTCAACATGCCAGAATGAATCACCAGGAACAAACACTGCTCTGTGAATGTGAGCCCTTTGAAAGCCCTCATTGACTCACTTTAAACTTCAAGAACAACTTTGACGAACACTCCATCAAAACTGGCTAACACTGGTTTCATTCTGAATCCTCTCCGAGCTGCCGCCCATTGCTAATCTCTCCCAGAAACCACTATTACATCTTTCCTGGTTTGCAACGCTAATTCTGAACAATTGCATCAGGAGAAAAACCGTCAGCTGGGCCCGCGTCTTTGTGTTACTTGCTTGCTCCACAGGAAGATTGTTTAGTTTATAATGAGACTAATTAAAAAGAAACAAAAAATGATAAATCGATTCCATTAATCTGTACTAAATTGAAGCACTACGGTCCTTCCTGAAGTGTTAGTGACTGCCAGCTCAGAACAGGCTGGAACGCAAAATTATTGTTCTCGTTATTATTTAAGATGTCTCCCCGAGGCGCCTGTAGCGCTAGCTGGGCTTTGTCCTGGGCACAGCCTGCTCCTGCAGCCTGTTCGGGGGGTTAGGTTTGCACCTTTGTGCTTTTGGATTTCAGGACAGGGCCTGCGTCAGGGTGGGGCTGAGCCATTCCTGAGGGAATATTTTACTTGTTAGTCCAGCTCGGGTGCCCTCTGGAAGGGAGTACAGCCCCTCAGGGCGCTCAGGCCAAGCTCCCTCTGGCCTCAGCCCGCTTCCTGCTCTCTGGCACTAATTTCGACCCCGGTCTCCCTCTGTCTCCTCCAGTTTTTGAGTATTCAGCATAAGAAGCAGTGAACTAGGAAACACGATTTCTCAGGTCACTGCTGGTGCTGCCAGGCACTAGGTGCAGCTGCTGCCTCCCCCAGCATAAAGGCAAGCACCGGTTTGCACCCTGAATCCTGGAGGTGCTCAGCCGAGCAGAGCGAGATGAGTAGATGTGTTCCTAAAATTAACCTGCAGAAACTGATTTGATAGGACACTGACAGCTAAAGAGGAATCAAATTATCATTTGGAATTGCCATGAGATAATTGGCCTCATTTACTATTTTAAGACTGAAGAAAAGGCTTCCTTCTCCAGACAGTTGCAATGCAGAAATATTCAGGCGTAGATGATGGCCCAAAACATATCATTAAAGCTTTAAATAAATGTACAATGACATCCTGCATAGAGAAGGACTTCCTTTGTATTTCAGATAGTAACCAGCAGGTCGTTCTCAAAGTCATTTTTTAATAAACAAAAGACTTTCCTTTTTTTTTTTCCCCTTAAAATATGGGGAGATCTATGTAATTTAAATTCTTTCACACATTGCTGATTTTAAAATGATCTTCCTTAAAGATGCCTCTTGCTTGCCAAAAGGTAAATGCCTCTGTCTGCTGCTCTTTCTTCTTACTCTACTTGAAATGCTACAGAAATGACCCAGTCCAACCCTGCTGATTATAATGTTTGTATAAGGGAGAAAGAAATGAGAACTGTTCTTTTCTTGCTGTCTCATTAATTACTAGGATTAAACACCAAGGCAGCCACACAACATTAGAAAGAAAATACAAATACAGATTGGAGGAGCCAAGTATTTGCCATTTCACTATGAAAACGTGTCTGGGTACATCAGGACACAAGAATGCCAACAGCGCGTCAGGCAGCTCCATCCTGGTCCTGGCCCATGGTCAGACACTGGGGATAAGGCTGGCACTCCCCAAAATCGCGGCCATAAAGCAGACGAGGATCGCTGGGAAAGCACTGGCCCTGGGTTGCGGGGTCAGGGGTTTGCTCTGCATGTGGAGCTGCTAAAAAAGGCAATTGCAGTTTCTATCCCTGGTGAGGAAGGAAAAAAAGCCCACACGGAGCAAGGGAGCCTGGGGACATGGTAGTGCAGGGCTGGAAATAGAGGTGAAGCCGCAGCTTGGACCCTCCCAGGGAAAAACCCGGCTGATTCGCAGCGCTTCTGGCACGCGCGGCGGTGGCCCAGTACGTGCTGTTTCTGACCCCATGGTGCAGACAGTTTTGGCTGCCCTCGCGGCTCCGCAGCCGGGGTTTGCGAGGCTGGCCCTGTGCTGCCGGCTGCAAATCCCGCCTGGAGCCCTGGGAGCTGGCCGCCTCCCGCCCGCCCTTCCCACCCTTCCGCCCGCCACGCGGGTCCGGAGCTGCTCAGGCTCCCGTACGACGACGTCAGACACTCAGACCCAGATTTTTGGCACGGCAGGGCCCCAGACAGGGCCCAGATGTGCCGGCCGCTGCGCTCGGGGCTCAGGGCACCCTGCTCCCCGCTGCAGCTTCATCCCCCTTCCCTCGCCGCGGGGCCGAGCACCCGCTCCCGGTGCCGGCAGCGCGGCGGGCAGAGCTCGCTGCCAGCCCCGCGGTGAGGGGGTGGAGCCACGGCATGGGGGAGGAGCTATGGGCTGGGAGCCCCGCCCCATGGGTGTGGCCAGGAAGGGCCAATCAGGGAGCGGCACTGCCTATAAAAGCGCTGCCCGTGGGCAGCTGGGGAGGGCAGAGGTTGGAGGTGGGCTGGGGGTGCAGCCTTGTGAGGTGCTTGGCGAGGTCCCTGCTGTGTGATCGCCCGGAGCTGGGGCTGTGTCACCCCCAGGGCTGGTCACCCTGCGTGGTGGCTGCAGAAGCTGCTGCCTGCAGAGGCCATGCGTGGACAGCTGCAAGCCCAGGCTGGGTGCTGAGCTCCTCTGGGGGCTGTGCCCCCAAGGTTGTATGAAATCCTTCCCGGGGTCTGTGGGGGCCGTGCTTGTGTCTGCTCTGTCTTGTGCTCAGCCTCCACTTGTAATTAAAAATGAAATGTTTGGGCTAAGCGCTTAAATTAAGAATGTGTTTTTGTTAGCTAACAATGCAGAGAAAAGCCCTGGAGACCCTGACAGGGCAATTAGTGCCTCTCCACTTTGCATTGGAGATGAATCTTTTGAGAGAGAGGAAGTCTGTTTACTCCCGAGTTTTTTTGGTACAAAAACTTAATTATATGGTATAAAAGGAGGTGCTTAGAAACACGCAAAGTAGAAGTGAGGTCTGAAGCCTCCCTTGCTGCAGGAAAGGGAAGGTGGAAGACGAGAGGTGCCCCAGGCGCAACGCCCCTGACACTTCCCCGTGTGCCCCGCCAGGCTCTGGCAGCAGCTCCCATCGGCTCTTGCTTGTGTTCTCCTCCCGTCTCCCCCTCCTGGCTGCTCTTCAAGGCTCATCCTCTTGGCCTCAGCAAGCTCTCCGCTGCTCTGGGCTCGGGGGTCAAGCGGTTGCTATCCTACTTGGCCATTAGCTTTTGCACTGCTAAGCACAAACAAGATGAAACAACATCTGCGGTCCAAGAGAGGGCACGACACGTGGCTGTTGTGTGCCAGAGCTGTTTCTGCTCTGCGTTGAGCACAGCTTTGCTTTTCCTCCTGGACCTCTTCCCTCTCTAACCATCTCTGAAGTCGGTGTGAAGGTCTGGGTGGCTGAAGCAGGTTCCTGTGCTCAGCCACAACACCAGACCATCCTGATCCCAGAGGGACGACGGGTGGTGAGCAAGCTGTGAGACCCAATGCGGGAGGTCTAAGAAGGCTCCAGTTGTGCTGCCTGCACCGGTACTCGCTCCTGTCCAAAGGCTGCCTGAAGAGCATTGACCCTTGGACCCTGAAGAAGATCGGTGAGGAGCTGGAGTCAGCTGAGCTCGCGGAGGGAGTGGTGGTGACCCACGCACAGCCCCGCATGCGGGCAGGGCCGCCCGCTCTTGCTGCTGCATGTCCGTCCCCTGCAGCGGGGACAACACGGGGCTGTTTGTCTTGGCTGTGCTGGGACGGGCTGGAAGACGGCGCTGACCTCTTAAGCAATTCTGGGGTTTTGGCCGTCTGGACGCTGGCTCAACTTGCGCTGAACTTAGGAGATCTGACTTCCAAGATAGTAAAAACAAAACAATCCTCTGCAACAGCCCAACTCGCTGGCCAGCGTCGCCTTTGCCAAGGGGGAAGGGAAGAGCGAGTCTGTGTCACTACAGGTTAAATAACAGCAAATCCCATTCCTCCTCTGCACATGGTGCTGGGCTGTATGTGCACATTCTTTAATCAGTATTTAGTTTCTTGAATTACTTTTATTGGTAGTTAACTGTGTAATGGTCTCAGTGGAACATCTGGTCCATGATTTAAAAGGAATATTCTTCAACCCTTGCTGAGAGCAGTTATTTATGGATACAAGTGGAGGCTTTAGAGCCATTAAGAAGATAAAATGCAGATTGTTTGCAGAGGCTTTTTCTTTTTTTAATTTTAATGGCTTTCAAAGAGAGGAACTTTTGTGTTTTTTTTCTTTTTTTCTATTGTTAGCAGGTGGAGTAGTGGAAGCTGTGCAGAGGGGCTGGGGACCTGAGACCAGGTGGTGAGGGACAGACAGTCCCGAGCTTCAGGCTCCTCTGGGTCAGGCACCAAACGCAGGGCAGTGAGCTGGAACCTCCCTCTCAAGCGCTGTAACTTTTTCCATATCTTGCAATAGCTCATCCATCCATCAGTTTCTCAGTAAAACCACTGAGGTCTGGTGTGGGACTTCCTATGTAATGATTTAAAGCATGTCAGTAGATGGGACAAGGGTTGTTTACAAAACAGAAAATGAAGGGATTTGCACTTTCTTCCATTGACGGGTGAATCACAAACCTCCTGACTCCAGACCACAAAGGAAAATAGCCAACCTCTGCTTTTTGGGCATGGTAGGCTGCGATAGCAGGTGGGAAATCTTTATCTCAAAGCATATGTGTTCTCCAAAGAAGAGCATTAATTTATCAGGAGAAAATGGGTTGTCTTGTGAGCTAAGTGTGGTTTTTACACTATGCCCCTCCGTGAAGAGAGCTGGCTGACTCCTCTTTGTCTGCAATAACAGTGCTTTAAATTGTTTAGAGGAAACTATACAATCTTGGCTGCTGTTTGCTATTACGATTGCACATCTTGTCCCAGTGAAAACCACATGCAGACAGGCTGTAAAATTATGGCTGCTTTTTAGTAGGAAGATAAAGTAAAACTGTTAAACCAGGTCAGAATGGATGCTTTCAGTCTGTCCTGGTGAGATCAGGGATTTGAGAAGGACTCTGTCCTCTTTGCCTTGGATGGGCTTGGAAACGCCAAAGGATCAGTCGTGGGATGAAGGAGAGACTTTGGCTTTTGTGTTTTCAGGTGAAAAGAGCACAGCAGGGGAGAGGTGGAGGAAAATGAGGCTCCCCAACCCTTCCCAAAAGCTTAGGAAGAAAAAGGAGGAAAACCTGCCACAACCTCAGGCTTGCGTGGGCACTTTGCTTGTGGTTCATCGGTGGGGCTGTCAGCAGCTCTGCTGAGGCGGGAGATGGTCGTGTCAGGGCAGGAGGTCCTGGAGCCCTGAACCTCCAAGGTGCTTCAGAGCTCCTCTGCTGCTGCAAGCAGAGCCGAATGCCCCAGGCTTCAGCTTGAAGTCAGCCGCACAGACATTTGGGTTAGGGCTTAGAAACAAGCTTCAGAAGTTCCAAATAACAGTAGTAATAAGTAAAACTGTTAATTGAAAAGCACTGGTATGGAGGGATGGTCAAGAGCAAACTGCAGCAGCGATTTGTTGCTTCCCTAGGTGAGGGTGCTGCAGGGCTGTGTACGCACACCGTCGGCGGGTGAGAAGACCCTTCCCTTCCTGGGCAGCCTGTGCAGCACTGCAGCTCTGCTCAGTTTTTCCCATTTCCACTTGTTTGTGTTTGTTTTTCGCACTCCTGACTGTCCCCATCTCTGCTGCTAACCTTGGCTCGGAGGCTGGCATCAGGCAGCCAAGGGCAATGAGCAGCTTTGCACTTTCCGTGCTGACGGGGCTGCGTGAACACAATATTCTGCAGTAAAAGTAACAATTTGGGAACAGAGCGCTCATGTAGGGAGCTGCGCCACAAGAATTTATTAAATAGCTTATTCTGCAGTAAATGCAGCATAAAGTAAATATAAAACAGAACAAATGGAGGATCTGGGAAGGACCTCAAGAGTACAACTGCTCCATTCACAAATACGCCAGAGTAGACGTGTCTTCTGGATCTGTGCAACTGGCGTTCACATTGATCGCCTGCAGGCTCCTCTGGTTTTCTTGCCATTGAAACAGCTTGAATTATTTGGGCCTTAGCTGCTTGTCAGCTTTCCTTCCTGTTTTCTCACTTTGCTGGAAGTCAAAAATAATGTTGAGATTTTTTTTTCACCAGTAGGATGAAAAAAAAAAGAAAAATAGAAAAAAATCGCAGAAAAATAAAGAGAAACAGTGAATCTCCTGCGCTAACAGAAATGAGTGCCCCGCTGAAGAGCTGCTGAGCCTGCATGTGTTTGCTCGGGAGCCTGTGTCTGTCTGCCATAAAATCAAGTGTTCAGGTCAAATTAAGATGCAATTATGGCACTGGCACTTCTCATGGGTTAAAATGTCTCTCTACAAAATGCCTCCAGCATTTTAAGCATGGGCACTCGAGCCTGAACGGTGATCTTTGACTTAACCTGCCTGCTAGTACTGCTTCAGGGGTCCATCACCACGGAGGGGCTGGCGGGATGCAGGGACCTTGCTGTTTTGCCAGAGAGCCAGCAATAAGGTGTTTATTGAAACATGAAAGTGACAAGGATAGTTTTAATGAGGCTCAGAAGAAGCAGTCTCTTATCAGCAGTAAATTCAGCTGTTATTCAGCTCAGTCCTTTCTTGACTTCCTTATTAACCCTTAGTGAGTACCAAGGCAGGGAATATTGTGCAGAGCAGAAAGTGAGTTGCTGTTTGAAGGGAAATTGTTGACCTGGGGGAATGGGACGCATACAGAAGCACACGGATTGCTTACAGCTACACTGATTTTCAGGCACATCATCAGCAAACAGGTTTTCCTGTTAGCCCCTGAGAAAAGCCCTTGAGCAAAGCTGTTGACTGGTGAGTGGAGGAGCGTGGCAAAGGGCCAGGATGGGTGTCGGGGGCCGCTTACAAAGAGGGGACACGGGGCCAAGCTGATAACCTCAGCCAGGCTGAGCGCAGGCTGTGCTTGCTGGTGGTACAGCAGGGTATTAGAGAACGAACACCCACAGTGGTTTTTACCTCCTAGGAAGGACAGAGATACTTAATTATTTTGTCAAGGATTGAAAATGCCTTGCTGGGCTGTGGTTTGCCGAGGTCCCTCACGGCAAGGAGCAGCAGGTGGGAAAGGTACGTTGTCCCAACCCAATGCTTTGCCTGACCCCCTGCAGCCAGGAGGGCGGTGGGGGGGGGGTCTGTGGGTCGGGGGCAAGCTGGGCAGCCCCTGGGGACAAGCACCCCCATCACCTTCCCTCCCTCGTCCCCTCAGCCATGGAGAACGGGGCTATTTTCCCCAAGGCACAGGTAGACTTCCCCACCCAAACACGGCGTGCTCTGTGGGGAAAGCCTTGGAGGGAGGTGATGCCAGTTGTAGTACAAGTTGCTGCAACACAAATAGATCTTCCTGAGCATGCACTTAAATCTTCGTAAATTATATCTCAGGTTAAACTATTCATTAAAGTGCCACGGGGGAATTTCAGGCTAGCTAGGTACATCACCACAGGAGATAGGCTGAAAATTACAGTAATTTGGAAAGAACGTGGATTTGAAACTTAGGGCCTGTGGTGAAAGTCAATGCAAAGTGAATTATTCCACTTAACAATTCATGTTCACACATGGATTCAGCTGGAGCCAAGTATTTCTATAGCACAACATTTCTCCAACGAGCTACCGCAAGAGCTCTTGCAGGGGGGTTTGTGCTTGCTCTCGGATTCCCATTTCTGCCTTTGTCGCTTATCTGGAGGCAAACGCCTACGAAGTGGGCTGGTTCATCTGCTGCGTGTGATAGCCACAGAGCAGGGAGTATTTCTTCCTGCACTTGGTAGTTAGTCTTCTGTGGTGGTGGGGAGCAAAAGGCAGTGGAATCCTTGTCGTTTGTGTCCTGGCTGGTGGAACTGCAGAGCCACGTTGATGCGTGGGGGTGTCTAATCTTTCTGTGAAAACTGGTCAGGGAAACAGTTTAATTGGCAGTGAGAGAAGCCCCAGCTGCTCCTGCAAACTGCTTAAGTTGTCTCTTAGCTTGCTGCTGCTCCACAT
This sequence comes from Chauna torquata, assembly GCA_013399475.1. NCBI lineage: Eukaryota > Metazoa > Chordata > Aves > Anseriformes > Anhimidae > Chauna > Chauna torquata. Next base: position 504,437 of record VXAL01009187.1, read on the forward strand.
GTTTCTCTGGGTCTGTCTGTCACCCTAGAGCAATTGCTGACTGCCGGAGAGTGATGAGCAGAGCCTGTGAGAGAGGGGATGGGCAGAGGCTGCGCTGCTGGGAGAGGCACAGTCCGTCCTCAGAGGGGACAGGGGCTTCCTCAGTACATGGGTGCTGGTCCCACAACAAGGCTGCCTCCCCATGCTCTCTCCTGTGCTCCAAATTTGCTCAAGAAAATGGGATCCTTTGGATCCTCTTTCCCTTAGACCATATCTCTGCTCCTGTGAGAGGGAAGTGTTTTAGGACACACATGAAAATTGCCCTCAAATTGTGATGCTTGCCAACAGCCACAGCTGTCGAATATTTAGCAAGCCATAAAGAAGTCTGCCACACTCGGGAAGATTTTTCTCCTTCTCCCCAGTCTTGCATGCAACTTAAAATAGCTAATTATTAATAGCAGGGTCTCTTCATTCTGTGAATAAATGAGGTACTAGTGTGGGGAAAGAAGGAGCTATGAGATCACTGAATAACCAATTTGTCCATCCCTGGTGCTAATGTGCACACGGGGGCATTTGCAAGCACTAAGAGTTTAAGGGGAAGAATTAAATTGTGTATAATTTAATAAACATCCATTATAACCAACAGAATCATGTGGATTTAGCAGTGGAAAATCTTGACTTTGGCCTTGTCTTTTCTCTTTCGCAGTGGAGCTTTCAGTCGTTGTGTTTGTCATGTGCTGGGGATGCCAGCCCGCGTCGGCCACACTAGCAGCAGTCAGCAGGTTTCTGTTCGTGTGATTTTTTCGGTGGGAATTGCAGTTGTAGGATTTGTGTTGTGTTGTCTGTGCAACAGCTTTGGCTTTGCTGAACTTTATTTCTGAGGACATGGAATGGTTTCTTTTTGGGTAGGTTCAGAGTTGATCTGTGTCTACCTCATGGGAACTGCAGGGTCTCCTGCAGTACTTGTGGGAGTCAGCACGCTGTTCACGCGGGTGAGTTATGGCTCCTGGGCTGCGTCAGCCTCTGCGTCGCCCTGCGCCTGGGCCTGGTGTCTGTCTGGTCTGGTTGGGGTCTGTCTGGTCTGGTTGGGGTCCATTTGGTCTGGCTGGGGTCCTCTGGTCTCTCTGCAGATCCACTCCTGTGAGCGCTCCCATCTTGGTCCAGTGAAGCCACCAGCTGGCTGTAAAGAGCTGAGCATTGCTGCAGAGCTAACCTGGCTTGTTTCATCTGAAGTAAGGTGTAGAAGCCAGATGAAGTGCAAAGACGCAATGAATAGCTGGAAGCAGTAACCTTTTCTAGCAGAGCCGGAGGTACAGGAGGTGTCTGTTTGCTTCCTCTGCCCCAGCATTGCCTTGCATTGGTTGGGTGGTGACTCTGAAAGCTTCCAAATCAAAATTTTCAGTAATTTTTCACTGCACAAAATATGAACATTTAGTCCATGCACCCAAAGTGAGATCCAAATAGCAAGCTTTCCCCTTGGCCTTGGTGTGGGTGCCCTGCTGGCTCAGACTCTCATGCTCTGAAAGCTGTTCAAAACATCTGTGAACCAAACAGCTCAAAGAACAGCAAGAGAAAAGACTCAATTTTAGTTGTGAAAGTCTTTTTTTTTTTCCTTTTTCAAATTACCCACCTTTCTTCCCAGGCCTCAGCTCGCACGAAGGCCAATTCTTTCCTGTATTTGTTGCCTAGGTCCTCTGCAGGAAAATGTTGAGGGTCTGTTGATAGAAAAAGGTTGAAAATTACTGAGTATCTGCACAACACCCAATTGCAGTCCATCTTCCCCACCATTTTATTTCAACATAAAGAGCAAATAACTGTGTGCAGTGGTTGCAGCTATTGCCCAATTACATAGTTACTCATGACACGCAGATTACAGGGCAAGGATTATAGCTGGGATTGCTGTGGTTTTACCAGATCCCTGAGTATCACAGTCTCATAAGCACTGGATTTTTTTGCTTATATGACAATGCTTAGCTTTAGCTGGAGACAGCAGGAGATAGTAGGGAGCTTCTGAAATGCGTCTTAGCTACTGGGGCGGTGCAAGTGCGAAACCTCCTTGGCAATAAGGTGACAACTGAATCTTTTCGTTGCCTGAACTGAGCTTCTCCCATTATATTCTGGATGTTGTTCCAAGAACTGGCACAGGCTCCAAGGGCCATTAGCAATGCAAAAATAGCACTGGCTTCAGCTGCATCCAAGCTGTTGGTAAAGAGCCCGTTGGTACTTGGGTGATGGTGGGGAGGAAGGGCTGAAAGTGGTCAGAACAGGAGGTCGAGGAATCAATTGACTTTTGCTCGCCAGGGGGTCTCACATCAGCAGGTTATCTTTTCTTATTAAAGACAGAAAAGCTACAGTTTTTGGACCAAAGTACAGACAAGCACATTAAAAAAATAACTCCCTATGCATATCCAAGGGGGATTTGGGGCTGAGACCAATTGCTTGGTGTAGCTGGCCAGGGGACGGCTGCTTGGTCAGCAGGGAAGGGAGCTGTGAAGACCTGACATCGAGTCGGTGGTACAAACCCTGTCCTCGCCTGTGGGTGAGTCCCCCCTCGCAGACATCATCATCACGCATTCTCTAACAGCATCGTTTTGGCACATGAGAACGTGTGGGTGTGCATGGATACTGCCTGGGGGTGCGCTGCCGGAGTGGATTTCTAATTATAGCTAATTGCAGGGTTGATGCTCTCTGGATTTGGTCTGATACAAGTCAAATGATTTCCTGTTGTTCAGCACTTTGCAGCCACGTACCCAGAGGCATTGAGACGGACGTGTTTTCTGAAGGCATCCAGCCAGGCAAACACATGCTTTTCCCTTTCCTTCCTGAGCACATACCTCGGTGGAGCAAAGCAGCCGCTGCGGGCTCACTCTGTGGTCCTGGGTGATGTTAACACTGTATTTTATTAAATAGTGTAGAGATCCCTGAAGCCAGGTGAAGTGGTCTGGTTCAGCAAAGCTGAGGGCTCCTGGGAGGAGCAGGGTGGCTTGGCCATGCTGAGTGCTGGGCGCCTGCCATCGGACCTTTCATGTCCCCAAAGCACAGCACGTTCGTCTGTGCGGCTGTGCAGCTGGGGTTGCTGACAGCGCTTTGCATCAAACGCTGCAGAAAGCTCTGTCACAGATATACTTTCTGAGAAAATGCGGCCAAAACATCTTAACTGTGTTCCCTGCAGTGGTACTTTGGGCATTAGTTGGTTATATATCCACACAGTGCTTTTAAAGTCACATATTGCCTGTGTTCTAAATGGTATCCTAAGCAGTTACATTCATACTTTAGAGCCTAGTGGGGACACAAAAAGTGCATTTTGTATAGTTAATGTGGTTGTAGCATCGTGTTGTCGAAGATCCCAAGCAATAGGAGGGGAAGTCATTAGCCCAGGTGCTGCTTGCACAAAGACAGGCAGATCTCAAACATAGAAACGCTCAAAGTTAAACAAAGGTTTAAGGAGAAAAGCAGCAGCTTCTTGAAAGGAATAAGACAAATTTTGACCCCCAATGTAATTTTTTTTAATGTTGTCTTTCACACACGCTAGGATACAGAATGATGGTTTCATAGGCTTTGAAATGCCTCAGACAAGCAGGATTATTCTCTAGTAAAAAATGTCCCCCTCTCTCCTAGGATTCCTCTTCAAATTTAATCCACAGTTCTGAAAAATCCGGAACTAATGTCAAGCATTTTAGTCTTACCAAAAGTAAGCAATGATGAGAACTATACATAAAAATCAACTTTTAAAATCATTTCAATGTTACTATTGTGACACAGTACGTACGTATATTATGTGAGTCTGGGTCTGTTCAATGCTTTTTAAATGGGTGCCGCTCTTACAACAGACCCTGGTTGTCTTTCTTTTCAGATGTTTGTAGGAAATTACAGGGAGAAAAAGTTCTGCTTTAGGAAAAGCCCAGAGGAAACGGCATGAGCAGAAGCAGCAGGTTCTGTGGGCACCGCCGGCTCCCCAGCAGGGTGGTGACCCCCACCACAAACAGCCGTAAGCCACCAACCCCGACCCTGCTCAGCTGGTGGATGGAACATTTCGGCTTGCAGGGAAAAGCAGGTCATACCGGACATTTTGACGACTGCTCCTGCTCTTAAAACCTGAGGCTCCGCACTGCCATCCAAGCCTAGGAAAACCTCCTTGTAGCTGTGCTGGCACTTACTGCACAAAGAGATACCAAAGTATGTGCAAGCACTGAGTCTGCATATCAGATCTTCGGAGATGACTTTTGTCTTCTTTCCTCTATTAAATACTGTTCGGCTCTGCTGCCTTGCACAGGAATAAAATTTGCTGGCTGTTACTTCTAGGAACCACCCATCAACTGTTTTTAAAATGCTGTGCAGCCACATATGCGCTCCTGTGTTCGTGCTAGATGGGATCGCTGTTGTATAATCCACAGCATGTTCCCTGTGCAAGATGATCGTTTTTTGATTTGTTTATGTAGGAAGCAGCCTTTACTGCTTCATCACCTTGTAAGTCTTTTAACAGATCTGAATGTGCGTTGGATCCTCTTGTCTTGAGCTGTGGGGTCTTGCTATTGGCTGGAAGCACGGCGAGGACAAGGACAGGGAGAGGGTAAGGTCTTGGCTGAGGACTTCTGTCTGTCGGCTGTGCGGGGCTGTGGTCGCTTTGCTCTGACAAACTGTGGCCGGGTGATGCTGATGCGGTGCTGAGGTCGGCAGGAGGTAGCTGAGGGTCTGCAGAGAAAGGGCAGGGCTGGGGAAGCCCCAGACAGCATCCCACTGGAGGAAGGCTGCTCTGCCCGGCTCCTCCCAGGGAGAATCGCTGAAGGGAGGAGGAATCCCATGGATCCAGTGCTAAATGCCGCATGACTCAATCAAAATAAATAAATAAATAAAAATCACACCTCTTTATTGCAGAGATTTATCTTGCTGGGCTGGGGCCTGACAGCCACCGCCAGATGCTCGTCTTCTCAGTTGCTTTATTGGCTTCTGGGACATCCTTGTAATTGCCATAAGTGGGAGATGATTCCCCAACATCTGGCATGTGTTAATACTGATTCAAAGCACTTATCAATCCGCTTAAGGAAAGCACATACGTGCTCAGTGTGCAGTCAGAGACAAATTCTGAAGGCTCATCATTTGATCCTACTTTTCCTTTTAATCGCTGCTGAATGACTGAGTGGTTGTCGCTGGACCCTGATGCCGTTTGAACAGTTACAGATGGGGAGGCATTGCCCAGGTGTTGTGCCCTGTTTTTGGCGTTGGGTAGGGAAGTGCTGCCCAATTCCCCTGGCCGCATTCAGGGGTTGTATTGCAGGAACTGCTGAAATACTATCTAAGCACGACTTGCCCCTCAGCTGATGAAAAAGGCATTTAGTAGCTAAGGCCCAATAGAAATCTTCCAATAAGTTAAAACTACTTGTGTTTTGTTTTTTGTTTTGGGTTCAAAATCTCTCTCATGAAACTGGCTGCAGACAGCGAAGAGCACAGCTGCTTGGAAACCTCTCAGCTGGGCGTCTTGTAATGGTGCAGGGAAGCGCTGCCCAGTGCTGCCCCTCCAAAAGTGCCACTTTCATTCCAGGTAGGAATAACAATGTGCTTTTTTATAGTTTTTTTCTCCCCATCTCCTTCCTCCGAGGAGCCCAGCCTTGGGGCAGCACAGCGTTTGGCCAAATGAAAGCCTTCGCGTGGGCAGCAGCACTGGCAAGCTCCAATCTTCCAGGCAGGGCTTTGGGGGTGGAGGTACTTGCAGGAGACAATTGTGCAAAAGGGTCTGTTTGAACAAGGGAACGAAATATTTCCCCACACCGTTCCTGGTTGAGGAATGCTGCTCGGTTTGAAGCAGTATGCAAGGGCAGGGACGAGGCATTCTTCAGGCTTGCTGGGATCCAGCGCTGTCTAGACTTCGTAATGCAGCGGTGCGCACCGCCCGGCCTTGAACTCCTGCCATGGCATCTCTCAGCGCTGCCTATAAATGGAAGCCGAGGAGCCTGCGCTCTGCCAAAGCCTCAGTCACGCTAATGAGACCTTAGCTCCTGTCGAGTTTGGCAATTTGTCCCACTGAACCAGTGAACGTGCAGCAGGTGGGAGCAAAGCTCATTTCCAAACCCATATCCCACTGGAAACAAAAAGCCCCACCTGACGTCCTGTGGTGGGACGGCCACATCTGCCTCTGGGCTGGCAGGGATGCCCAGCCATGGGGAGGGATGCTCCTGCAAAGGGAACCCGCAGACCAGCACTCTGTGGAGCTGATCTTTGGGCCAAGCATCATTTCACTCTCTCTTGAATGACCTATCATTTGTGTGCTGGCAATTTTGGGTGCCTGGGAAGATGCTCCTTGGAGAGCTCTGGTTTCCAGAGGTTAGGTCCCAAGTGTGCACATCAGATCTCTGCTGCTCTGTGTGAAAAGGGAGGCAGCTCAGATCTTCTGTCATTGTGGTGCAAGCTCCTGCACTCCATCAAGAGGCAGTGCCTTCCTGTGCAAAACTGCTGGGCGGAACTGAACAGGCAGAAGTGAAACTGGTGAAATGCTGCGTGGTCCCAGCAGCATTCACCCTGGTGTGAATTCAAACTGTGGATGAACAAGCTTTTCAAACTGCTGAAGTTTTTGGTTTATGGTATTTTTGCATCTCAGACTGACATGTCATACGTGGGTTAGGCACCGGGACCGACGTGTCAGGACCCATACGGAATTCTTGCTGCCCATAGGAATGGGCTATTCCTGCTCTTTATGGATCTTCCTCTGCCTGCCCCAGGAAGGATGGAGGAGGTGCATAGACAGTCAGTTAGGGCTTTGCATCTAGGATGAGCAGTCATTGCCTACACACTTCTTAATTTACATGTAGGGAAAGAGGCACAGAGAGCTTCTGTGCTAAAGTCTGTAACAAATGCTGAGAAAACCTGCAAAGTCCTGCTCCCACTTCCTGCTCTAAATCCCGCACAACAGCCCCTGATATCCAGGGCCAGGAGCCAAATGCTCTGAAGTCAATGGAAAGATTCCCCTTGACTTTAATGGTCTTTGCATAAGTGCCTAATTCCTTCCTGTTCACAGGCTCTTTTGGACTTGGTTATGGAAACAACTGCAGATATAAAGTGCTGCAGCGGGCTGTAAACCCTTCAGAGCAGTGCAATGGCAGCTTTTGCTGTCTTCCCAGACAGTTGGAACGGGTTTTGTTTGACAAAGAGCCTGATATATGTTCTTCCAACCAGTGCCGTGGCTGCAGTGTGAATGAGTGTTTTAACAAACACGTTCATGCGGACGGGGTTTGTGGTCAGCCGTGGGGCCGGAGCCAAGCCGTTCCCAGCAGGACGGGAAGCGCAGGGAGCCTGCGTCCGCGCCATGCGAAGCCGAGCCTCCCCAGCTTCGACACGCCAGCATCTCCCAGGGAGATGCTTCTAGGGACTGGCTCAGCCCCTGCAAATACCACATGTTGCCCAGTTTGGTCATCTCTTTGTGATAGGTAAGGTCTTTTGGCCCAGACTGTACCATGGCCAACCACTGACCCTCCTTGGGCAGGCCGGCATCCCAAACAGCCGAGAGAAGGAAGCGAGACCCAGCTCAGCGAGGCACTTGCTTGGCATGAAGCCTTTGGGAAGGTGCAGTCCCATGGCCGCGTGAACAAGGCGTCACGTGCGTGCCATCAGCCACCCCGTGTGGCGGGTGATGCAGAAGGAGCTGCCTTGGCCACCTGGGTGGTTTGTTCCACAAGGCTCTCTGAAAAAGCACTTAACGAGGTGCTTAACTTTAAGGAAGTGCTGATGTTTCACTGTTTTCCGTGGGAATTAAGCACGTGTGAGCGTTTGGCTGGAGAGGGAGCTTGGTGCATCTGGCTGTGCGGTGCCATCGAGGGCTACGTGGGATTTCCCCCCCAGCGCCTGGGCTGCCAACCAGCGTCTTGAAGCACACGATCTAACGGCTCAGATCCAGTCGGACAAAGAGCGGTAATGTCAAGCAGATTGTTTAATCTTTAAATAGCCTGTAGACACTGTCTCTGACTCTCTGTTAGAGGAATAGTGACTTCCACAGGGGCTCTGTGTGAGTATTTGAGAAGGGCAGAAACTATTTTCCGTTGTGGAAGGCTGCTCAGCTGGCTCTCCGGGGAGGGGAGGCTGATGATGATTGCTTGTCCTTTCTCTACACCCTAGAAACTTTCCAGACTTACTTAGGGTATTTTTTTTTTCTTTTTTCTTTTTTTTTTACTTTGCTGCTCAAACTGAGGAGAGGTTTTTTTTGTTATTTCTTTTCTCTACACCCCCAAAAGCAACCAGGTGTCAGCCCCAACCACCTGCACATCCCTTCCTCACCATTACTCAGCAGGAGCACCACTGTGACCCTGCTCACAGCATGGCCTGGACAGCTTGGGCACAAATCCGTGCTCCAGGAGCAGCATCCTGCAGGACAAGCTGCGACCTCACTTTCGTAGCTGTGCGCTCCTGAGATGAGAAGGGCAGCTCAGGCCTGGGCTGCTCCGTAGCACTAAGTCAGACCTGGGCAATCTATGGAGAAGTCTGGCAGCTGCAGGAGCCGTCCGATTGCTGGAAAAATCCGTAGCTAACTCCATCGGGGCTGCTCCTGACGCCCTGATTTGGGGAACGCTTCCCTGCAGGTTTCTTCAGATTTCCAGCACCTGCCCGTCCATCTCACTGGAGACGTGGCTGTATGAGAACTCCCAGTTAGGAGCCTTAGGGATGAGAAAATGCTGGCCTGGCACTTTCAGAAGGATTACTTGCTTTTTAAACTCGCTGACTGCAATCTGGGCTGATCTTGCTGTTGCAGAGGAAAACGGGCAGGACACTGAGGCGTGGATGAAGTAATGAGTTCATCTCTTTGCAATCTAGCCAGGTACACACATTCTTTTCCCCTGGAACTTAATTAAAATGTGTACATCTTTCCTCAACATTTTTATGAAGCTCAGTGGAAAATAACGGTCACTCTGTAATTACACCAACATCAACTTATTTTCGTGGCTGGAAAGGACAGATCCAAGGGCAGTGTCGTTCCCCTGTGTTTGGTTACTCTGGGATGTGCTATCTGCAGCAAGCAGCTAGAAACCCAGGCGTTGTAATCTGGGCCAGCACTCCCATGGGCTGGATCGTGCAGGTCAGTGGAGGACAGACTGGTCCAGGAGCAGTGGAAGGCACATGCATTAGTCTGGGCTGGCTGATAAATCTTTCCCTGGTCAATGCTCTTCCTGCTCCCTTTTGCTGGCAGTGGTCCCATGGAGCTCATCCCTGCCAGGGTGTGGAGCTTCCCCAGCCGGAGGAGCAGCCCATCAGCCCCTGGTTGCCTTCCCTTCAGTGCCCTGGCCTGCCTAGGGTCCCTCTGGTCTGCCCAGGGCTCACCAAGGAAAAATGAAAATAAAAAGCCAAGCAAGTTTGATTGAATAATGAGCTAAGGTTCTTTGCCCAGCCTCAAAACTGGTTGTATTTAGCCAGGGCAAAATTAAACAGGGGCCCGCCTGGTGCATCAGAATAGGCTGCCCTATAAAGGAAGCTGCCAGCTCTGTGGTGGGAGGGACATAGAAGTTGTTGATGGAAGCAAGCAGACTGTGATCCTATGGCCTTCCACTCCACTGGGATTTTGGTTACCCCAGACTGTGACCAGCCCTGGTCCCAGTCCCATCGGCATCAGTAGCTGCTGGTGAGCGTGGCTGGCTGACGTGCCTCGGGGCAGGCTTCTCGGAGGGTTGGTGCAGTCCCAGAAGTGTCTTTGCACTCTTTTGTGATATTCTTCCAGCTCAGTTGCATCCTGCAGGGTTATTGGTTACGAAATGGCTGGTTTTACAGGGACGTTTTTAAAATTCAGCTCTTCTTAATATAGAATTGTTTTTTTCTACTATAAATTTTGCAGTGTTACATTCTACTTGAAATTACTGCTGCTCTAATGTGCCAAAGCTCAGGACAGTTTGTTCCGTTTTGTCCTCTAAACCTGACCAGTTCCATGAAATCAAAATCTAACTTGGAATACTCGAATTTCTCAAATTGCACTGCACGTATGGGAAATGACCCCATTTAGATGTGTTGTCAGGACAGTTGCACTACAAGAGAATGGTGCAGAAAAGGTGCAAACAGGTACAGCAGAAACCCGTAGCTCAGAAGGAAATGGGAATTACTGCTCAAGAAGGACAATAATTGGTATTATAATAACAAGCAGTTATTTTCTAATATGATAACTGATTAAGCAGCAGAATCTGCTTCACTTCATTTGAACACTAGATTTAGTGTCTATGGTTATTAGTGCTTTTTATTTCATGGTTTATACCAGATAACGAACCCTTTCACATGGTCCCACAAAGATGCTTCGTATGTGAGTTGTATGGAGGTGGAAATGTCCTCCCGGCCGTTCCCCAGCGCCAGCGGTCAGGCTGGAGCAGAGCAGAAGTGCTTGCTCCAGGGATGCGCGCACAGCCTGAGAATGTTGACCCCACCAGCCTTCAGGGGGTCGTTACGCTGAGAAAAGAGGTAGATCGTACTGAGGGACTCTGTGAGCATATGGCCTTCAACCACTTCTTTCTCTCCGTTTAAAATCCAGCTCTGCCCAAAGCTATTTGCAGTGATTCTGGGCAGTAAATAAAATAGACCAGACAAATGCGTGGCCTGAATGGGAGATAGCATATTCATTGGGTTAAATGCACCACAGTGCCTTGGCAGACCTGGCTCCAGCAAAGGTCACTGAGTTGCGCAGTTGGTGTTAGCAGCAAATCCAGTTCTGCAAGTCCAGCCGTTCGTGACATGCTCCCATCCTTCCTCCGCTCCCAGGGCACTGTGTGAATCGGGTCCAAGATTTCTCCATCCAGCCCGTGGAAAGAGCAGGCTGAGTTTCTCTGCTCGTGGGGCGGTGCTGGCACCGAGCGTGCAAGCCCAACGTGACTCCACCGGTGGGTGGCTTGGGGCTAGGCCAAGGCAAGGCGGTTGGAAGGAAGCGTGTGGCTCCGCTTGGGTACTTAGTGGCTTGACCATCTGCAAGGAGGATGAAAAGGCACCGTCTCTCGCCTCCACCCCCTCCAATTTAGTGCATGCCTGGAAAAAGGCAGCGGTAGGTGCTGTCTGTATAATAAATGGCCTCTGTGTGATAATTGGCGCATCTCTAGGGCTTTCCTTTGCAGACCCAGAAAGCTGTGGCTGGAGTGATGGGAACAACAGAAGAGGTGGCTCTGAGATCCGCAGGTCTGAAGGGCTTAGCTCGGCTGCCTATTCTGGGGACGAGTTAATCGGCTATAATACGTGAGGTCTGCAAGGCATGGTGACGGGCGACCGCATACAGAGGGGGAAGGCACTATAGCTAAAAGAGCATTGGTGATAGCGCGAAAGACCTTCTGGCAATGTGATTTATTAGACTGTGATGGTGTCGTTCACATGAAGTGGCAGGTGCCTTATCATGCGTGACATTTAGTGCAGGATGGGAGCGGTTTTACTGTAGGAAATCATTTTCTGCCTGCCAGGCAGGCAGTGGGCAGGCTGGACCCGGCTGGCAGCGCTGGTTCGCTGACTGCCACGGCTCTCATCACGCTTGCAGGCAGAAAGGGAATTTTTGAAATTAGATTTTTATTGGGTGCCTAATTGACTCATCATCTCTGCCCCCCTGCATGCACACACATTTGCTCTGCCCTGAAACGTGAGCAAAGCAAGGCTGGCGAGAAATGCTTTCTAAATATAGCTGGAGAGGGAGAGGAGTGAGGAGCGTGAAATAGGAGCAAATTCATGCCATTTTTTAAAACAGAAGACTGTAAAAGACTAAAAAAAAGTACATAAAAAAAATATAACAAAAAAAGAAGTTGTGGTTTCTTAAGCCAGCTTGCATTCCTGGAAGTTGAGGAGGCCCTGAATTATTGCTGGTTTTTAGACATCTTCAGTTTTTTGGGATAGTCTGTCTGTAGTGTGGGCATGTGTGGGTAGAGAACTGGGGAATATGCAGAGGGAAAAAAAACAAAGCTAAAAATGGTCAGAGAGAGGCAGGAACAGGATGACAGCATATGCAATCATGTAATTTAGTTTTATTTTATTTTATTTTATTTTATTTTTATTTTATTTTATTTTATTTTATATTTTAGTTGTTAAAGATTTTGGGATGTGGGCATGGAGACCAGGCATGACAGAGGAAGTGGATCCTGAAGACCATGCGTGGTGGGCAGCACTGCCGGGGTGCAATGGTTCTGCTCAGCCACCCGGCGGCTGTGCCCCGATGGGTGCCACCGCCGGAGGATGCTCTTTAAGTCTTAACTCCAGGCTCTTCCCCACCCTGCAGCCCGAGAGACAGGCCAGGATCCCAGGGCTTTCTCCCGCTGCCCAAGCAGAGACGGACGTTCCCAGCAACTGTAACCAACAGGTTTGCTCCCTGCTCCTCTCAAACAGAATGAGGCCTTATTCAAGGAATTCAGATGGACTCCCTTTTTTTCTCAGCTGGAAGCTTCCTTTGAAAACATTAATACCTGTATTATTTTTTTTCCCAGCAGGTTAATTAATAGTTGACTCATCACCTCGAAAGCTAATGGATATTTATCCAAGTCATGAAGGAAATGAACGCCTTCTATAAATAACTGCAGCGATGCTCGCTAACGCTCACCAACAACCCATCCTTATTTATACTGCTTCTCCTTCAGGAAACTAACTCTGCTGGAGGAGCTAATCCCAGCCTTTTCCCAGTCTGCATTAGCACTGGCCTGGCTTGGTGTTTTGCTTTGTAAACCCGGTGCCTTTTTCTGAGGGAGGGAGGCCCCGACAGCACAGCGCGATCGCCCCAGCCTGGGCCAGCAAAGGCAATGCGCAGCCTTGGGCGTCTCCGTGGGCTGGGAGGTCTCTGGCACTCCGGCAGCATGGTTTCTAGTTTTGGTATTGAAAAAATCCCAGATCATTTTCAAAATATTGGTGAGCCCTTTCCAAGTTGCCATCTGCTTCAAATAAATGGTGTTTATTGTCTTTGTCTCCAGCTATTGTCAATGGTGACCTTAATTAGGAGCATATTAAAAGTCATGTCTAGCTTGTTGCTCACGCGCACGGAATTAAAGAAGTAATTATTTGCTTTTACTGTTCACTTGCACGTTCCTGCTGGGGGCTGCTCCGCACCCAGAAGAGTGCCCTGCTGCTCGTGGGGGAGGAAGGTCCTGGTTCTCCATGCAGACTTCGAGGGCAGAAGTCTGAGGAGAAGAACCAAGGCTGGTTTGGGGCGGGAAGAGGGGAACTGAATGTGCCTGCTCCTCCTGTGTTGCTCACTCTCTTGGTTTTCATCATAAGTGATGCAATTTGTGAGGCTGCCTCCGGGAAGCACCAGCCTCTGGAGTTGCATGATTGTGTAAAAATCTCAGCTTTTGTTCATTTTCCCATCCCTCATGAAAATGTGAGCTGAAAGCTTCAAGCACAAAGGAACAGCTAGACATTTTTTTATGACAGTTTTAAAAATCTATGCTACTTCTTTTTTTTTTTTTTTTTTTTTTAAGGAACTTTGGTTCATGAATTTTTAATTCTTGAGCTTGGCAGCACTGGTTGAATTAGAAAGAGAACAACTGACTTTAATGAGTGTAAGATTAATGCAGATGAGCTTGGCTGAAACTGCGATCCAGCTGAGGAGAGAGGATTTGCTCACTTCACCTACCCGCTCTCTCCTCGGCGGGCTATTTCGCTACACGCATTGCCGTAGCAGGGCATATTCTCTTCGCTGTCACCACCTGGGGGAGTTGCTTTTTGCCCCACTAGCATTCAGGCTCATACTTCTCACCGTGGCATATCCCTTGGTGGAGAACTGTTTTATTTGTTGGAAGAAGCGCTTAGCACTCTGGGTTGTATAAATAGCAGTTATTGATACGAGGGACCAGTGCCCCAGCACGCACAGGCGCTGGGCAGAGCTCTCTCACCGCTAACCCGTGAGCTTAATGACTTGCTTTCCCGCACACCTAAAATCAGATATTTGTATCAGGAGTGATTTTATTACCTGAGCAATAAAGAAAGATGGGGGAGGCTGAGCTGAACCAATTTTATTTGATTCTGTGGGCAACCGACAGTTTTCTATCGCTGTTTTTAATGTGTGTTTTAACCAGGTAGTGCTTTCAGAGCCCGAACTGCTGCAGGTTTTGCCTGCTTGGGCTGCCAGGTGAATGTAGCAGGGCCATTCAGGAGCAGAGTGTGACAAGCCATGAATAATGAACAGTCTCCTGGGAACGTATCGGGACCGTGGAGAAGGCAGGCGAGCTCTCTGGTGAAGCGTGTCCTGCTCGTGCTTCACCGGGACGTGCCTGGCCATGGGTAAGGCACAGCATCGTGTTTCAGTATCCCAGCTCGGTGTGGAAGGAAGAGCCCTGTAAATGTATTTCACACCTACAGGGTCCCCAGCCCAAGGGCTTCTTGTTGTCTGCAGACCCCTTGCGTCCTATGGGGATTAGAGGATGAAAAGCAGGGGCTGCGCAGCAAAGGCTTGGGACCGCAGAGGTGGATGGAGGGGGTATTATTATGGGTCTGTTTTGTAGCTACAGTTTTGCAGATCCCAGGAGTCTAGCAGGGAAATTTGTGAGTCCCTGGGACAAAAGATCTGAACCGCCAAATTAGAAGATGCTGAAAGGCAGTGGTCTGAAATAACAGCGTGCTTGTTTGCTCTTCCCAGGTGCCGTAGGGCTGAGGACTTCTCTGTGCCCAGGCTGTATGTTTTAAAGCAAAATTCCTCATGTTGCTAGTATCATTTTCCACCAGCAGCAATCACTAGACTGCTGCCAGCAGCGGTGCTGGTGATTTACCAGGTTAGCAGCACGGCTGAGGGACGAGCCAGTTTTCCCCCGTGCCGATCTTCCCACATTGCCTTTTTGCTCATGCTGAAGCTGCCACCGCGTCGGACAGCCAGCAACCACCTCCAGGTGCAGCTTTCTGGGAACACATTCCAAACCCCATCCCGACCCCATTTCTCCTCCCCCTCATTTCCCCCAGGGCGTTTTCTCCCCCAGCCTGGGCTGCTGGCACGGGTTGTGAGGACGAGTGCCGTCCGCTGCCGGTGCCGTGATGGAGAACCTGTCCCTCTCCACTGTCCCCGTCCCACTGATGTGCTTTGAGACGTGGCTTTGCCCTGCTCGGTTCTGTTCCCCTGCGAGCTCCATTGCGCTGCTCCTATTTTTAGCACTGAGGAATTGATCTCCTCGCTGCCTCACAGCCCGCACTGTGCAAGGCGTTAGGATGAACGCTGGTGCCCAACACCTGCCAGGCACATCGGGCAAGGAATGCATCGGCTCTTCTGTGTCAGCTGCACCGAGTTACATTTCTTCTTCCATCACAGGGGCGTCTTCCTCGGCTAAATGACAGCACCAAATTCTTCCTGTGCTTTTTTTTCCACTTGCATTGAAGTGCAGCCCCCAAAGTGCAGCCGATTCACCCCGGTGTCAGCAAAGGGGAGCAGTGAGCTGCGGCACTGGGGACACCCCGCCGAAGGGGGGGTCACACAGGAAAAGCCAGGAGCAGCCAGGGCTTCATCAGCCCATCCTGGGTTTCATTTTCCTTGTGGGCTCGCCACGTGCAGTCACAGTCCATGGGCTGCCATTTCCACCCACAAACTCAGTGCCCTTTTCCTTGTGCTCAGCTGAAATTACCCACTGAGTGTGGCTGTGCATTGAAGAGCACATTTTTTTTCCCCTTTTAGCACAGCAATTTCCTTTATTTTTCCTGGGCTCAACTTGAAGTTTGTACTTTGGTTTTTAAAAATTTTTGTAGGGCTTTTATTGCCCTGACAGGGATGCCAAAGTGGAACGTCTGATCACTGGGATAAACAAGTCCCAAGAAAAAGGGTTTGCACATCCTGTTTTTAAAATTGGTCTTTCAAATGTTCAAAAGCTTTTCTATTTAGCCAGCATTTCAATGTCTGTAAATGGCTTAAACTTTTTGCAGCTATTGTTAGGGGCAGTGTCCATAACTCAGTGGCAATGATATTGCACATTCAGTATGAGAAAGAATAAATAAATGCATTAAGCAAAACACAGTGGCTCAGCTGTGTTCCTAGTGTTACATCAGGAAAAGTTGCTGAATACGATGTCCAGGAGCTCCTGGAGTTATTTCATGGAGAACAGGTTGTAAACAAGCCAGGAAAACTTGTGCTGTAGGACTTCATCCTTCTGGGACCCATTCTGAGGCGGACGGGATGCTGACCTGGGGTGTGAGACTGGAAGAGTTTGGTGCCCTCACAGCTCCAGCGACGTGCTCTGGGCTCAGGGTCAGGATCCTGGTCTCCAGTGCTCCCCACTGAAGGTGCCAGGATGAGTCCCAGTGGCAGGGATGGATCCAGGAACCCTGCAGGTGGCCAGGATGGGGGGTTCCTGGCATCATGCCGAAGGCAGGAACGGAGCAGCTTCAGCAGCTTGCCCAGCTGCCGGCTCCTCCACCAAAGCATCCCCATCCAGAGCTCCCCAGAACTGCTCCATCTTTTACGAGCCCTTCCTGGAGCCGTGCTGGAGTGGTTCCCCAACAGGAGGCTGGGAATGAAACAGGCTTGAGGAGCATCTTCAGATCACGCCTGACCTCCAGGCCTAAACCCACCAAACCCGGGTTTTCAAAGGCAAGTCAGCTGCTGCAGAAAGCTAGTGGGAATGACAGAAAGCTAGTGGGAATGACAGAAAGCTAGTGGGAATAACAGAAAAGAGCAGGAAACGTTAACATTGAGGATGCTTTCTTCTGAGGTCTCTTAAGCAAATCTCACACATGCACTCACACATGCATTTTAGACTGTTTTTATTAGACTGTTGGAGTAGATTTCAAGAGACCTGACCTCAGAATAAATCCACATATGCTCCAGAAGCTCCGTTAACATCCACAGCATGGGGCCGAGACTCAGCTTGCCCCAGCGGGCTGGATCAGTGACCCTACGGCATTTTACACTGCCACTTGCCAGATTTTATATTTCAGCCTTCATGCTCCCAGCCCTGTAATAATACTTATGCCTCATACAGCTGCTTTTCATCTTCAAAGCATTCTGTGAACATTAATTATGCCTAAAATGGTGTTTAAGAAGCCCTCACAGTTTACTCAGAACCCTGAGATGATCTCAGAAGGCAAATGAAAGTTTTCTGTGCAAAGCGCCCGGTTTCAGATACATTATTTAAATCAAGCCATCACCTTCCGCCAGCCTCTGCCCATTCCCTGTTCCCAACCACCTGCACTAACCATATAGCAGAAGATAAACAAAAAAATGCTGGCGAGCAGCTGAGATGCTGACGTATTTAGCACTGGGGCTCTAATAAAGATGAACGCTTTCTATGAGAAAAAAATGTGTCACTTGGAACGTGGGTAGTTCTGCAGCACACAAAACAAGCCCATTAACTCCCGTGGCCCACAATTGAATAAATAACTGCCCATCCATCATCCTAAAGAGAACAACACCCTTTGTGCCGCATCTCGGAGGCAGAAGTAGAGGCTGCAATCCTCCATTCCAGACCGTGCTTTCTCCATCAAAACCGGCTGTAGCAAGGAGTCCATGAAGAGGGCAATAATCTGCTGCCGAAATGTCCTCACGGAGCTACTGTCCCCGCTTCTGAGAGGGCTTTGCAGGGATGGGGAGGTCCTACGGTCAGTGAGAGAGAGCAGGGCAGAGCTGGGGCTCTGCTGGTTGCTGCATTTCCTCGGCCAGCCTAAAGCAGCCTCCTCCTGCCTGACCGGCGATGGCTGCAAGGAGCACGCTGTCCCCAGGAGCCCTGGCTCTGAGCAGGCACCGGCAGCGGGGCTGTGCTGGGTTTTACTGGGTGTGAAAGCAGGGAATTTTCCAGGTGGATGTCGTGGGATCCTGGTGGCAGTTTCCAAGTAAAACCGAGCACCAGACTGCCTTGTGCCAACCCAGGGAGATGTTTATCCATCTCACCCAAGCACTTCCCCCTCCCAGACCCCAAACTATGACAGCAACCACTGTGCTGAGGCCAAACACAGCGTGAGAGGAGCCAAGCCATGACATGAACCCAGGGACCTGCAAAGGTGGAGAGTTTAAAGACACTCTGGGGCTCGTTTTCCAGGTGGAAAACCTTGCCTCACCCTCACCCTCCCTGTTTACTGCAGAGCGAAAGTGGCCTCAAAATTGGGCCATTCTTTTCTTGTGGCTTCTGACACTGGTCTGGCAGCAGAAAGGCTGCGGCATCGGACCTGGAGCTGTGTTTTTTCCGGTAGGTTTGGGCAGCGAGCGACTAATGTCAGGGTAAACCAGTCGGGCCAGCCACAGCGCTGTCCCTCTGTCCCCTCCCCAGGTCCCAGAGCCCAGAGGATGCTACAACCCTCCCACTGCAAGAACTAGTTCCTTGCAGGGCAAAGAGTTACGATGGCTTTTTAAGGAGGAAAAGACAGGGTTTGTCTTTGGTCTGGATGCACGTGGAAGAGCCGTCTGTGGCTGGTTATTGCAAATGGCATTTGCAGAGGGGGTCCTGTCTCCTGGAGTCATGCAAGAAAGATTTCAGGAGGGCTTGCTGGACTCCACGCGCATTCGTGCTGCGGTAATAGTACTGGCGGCAGTTGCAGATTTTTCCATTATTAGGAATGACGAATGAGGTGAGCAGGCTCCTGCATGCGGACACCAGCCAGCCCGTGCAGGCAGAGCCGCTGGGTGCCGGGGGCCACATGGGAGCAAGTCAGTAAAAACCTGTCCCAACTCGACTCCCAGCTCTAGGGGGAAACACAGCTCCGGTGCCTGAAGGAGCCCCCTTGTGTCTTACAAATTCAACAGGCTTCATCCAAGGGAAGTCTGAGAGAAGAAATAAGGAAATAGTTCTTCATCCCTGCTCATATGGGCAAGCTTTGATCTCCTAATGCTACGGACTGTAGAGGAGGTGGCGATGCTGTTGCATGAGCGTAGGGAGAATATGGGTGGGACGGGAGTGGAGCTGCCTCTTCTTCCCGCGGTGCCTCGGGGTGGTGGCTGCCGGGGTCAGCAGAAAGCCCTGGCCAGCCAAGCTTCTGTCTGGAACTATTTGCTTTGGATCATTACCTATTTATTTCTTTTTACACCCATCTTCCAGCAGAATTAAGGGCAGGAATGAAAAGAGCACTGTAACATTGCTTGTGCAGTCTCAAAATGCTTTATGCTCATTGCTGTTTTCAGCCTTACCGCACCTTTGGGAAGAGAGACAACATTCTAACGCCCATTTTACAGCACCTAGCACTCAGCACTGCAGAAAAAGAAATCCTTAGTGGTGCAGGCTCTGGAGAGAAAATATGTATATATGTGAGTTGCACATATTCAGTTTCATTGTGGTAAGCTCACAAAAGTACGTTCATCCTTATTTTTATGCTCATGCGTGATTTAGAGCGACTAATTGCTGAGAACTCCTCCCTCCTCCTATGTGTCTGCAAAAGGAGTGACTTCAAAGTATGGTGATTGTGGCCGCTGCCAAAGGGAATAGGAGATAAAAGCAACTCTTGCTACCTCCAGGTGGCCCCACTTGTGTTACTTGTCCATAGCAACAGACGCTATTTGTACCGGAGTAATACATCAACTATGTATTTAATCTTTCACCCAGGGATCTAAAATTGCTTGTCAATGAAACACTGGCTGAGGGATCCCCACACAGCCCTGGGTAGATGGGCAAGGGAGGCATGGAAGGCGCTGCCCCACCCGGGGAGTGAGCCAGCCCAGCCTGGTGGCACTGGGAGAGAAGAGAGCCGGACAGGGACTGTGCTCCCCGCACAAACTACGGCTGCAGGAGATGCTGGGAAGGGAAGTGTAGGTCAAGTCCTTCATTTTGAGGATGTTTTGGACATGGTACATGGATGCTATGGATACCTGCCCTGAATTTGGTGCTGAAGAAGGTAGATTAAATGTTGCTGGGTATTTCTACATGGCTCTGCAGACAGAGGAATGAAGTACTCTCAGAGAAATGGTCCCTAGAGGAAGGGTTGCAATGCCACGTGGGGACCCAGCAGCTGTGCTGGGACCACCAGCTCAACAGAAAATCAACTGGCATCAGCGCTTTTGTGGTAAGATCTGGAGCGGGCCAGGAAATGGAGCTGTGAGTGGAGATGTTTGGGAGCCACCACTTCCAAGCCTGCAGGGACCACAGACATCTCCTGCCCTGGCAGGGGCCAGCCACCTCCAGCCCCACCTGTCGGGAGCATCCATCGCAGAGCACAGCGGTGCCGCCTGGGGCTTTCCGACACGTCAGCCCCAAACACCAGCCTCACCTCTGTGAGCTCCACCGTGGTCCCCAGCATCTCCCCAGCCTGCCTGGGGAAAGCCAAGGATTCTTTTTGGCCTTTTCACGTTCTCAGCTTGTGACTCAGTTATCAACTGTTGTTACCTTCGCATCTCTGGCAGATAAAAAGAAGATCACCGAGTTAGTTCTGTGTCACCAAGGAGAGCTTAAATATTGTGATTAAAAAATTCCTGTCATCTCGCATAGTCTACTCAGACATGCAGGAAGAAACCTTTGCAATTAGACTCCCTGTGCACTGACAGGAGGGCAGAAGTTCCTTTTTTTTTTTTTTTTTCCCATGACTATATTCTTCTGTGATTTTAAGGCAGCAGGGAAAAATAAGCCTGTTTGATCTTCTTCATTATACTAAACTTGGTTTTACTTTCTGATTGCCAAAGTATGATAAATGGAACAGAGATTACCTAGAGATTTCCAAATATTTGCTTTCACGTTTTATTTTTCCTGAGCCTCATTAAGCTTGCAGGTTCTATCGACACTTTGTTCTTACAGTAGAACAGTGTTGCCATATATTAATAGCCATATTTTTTTATTGGAAATTAAAACCAGACAGATACTTTTCATGCTTTGCTTTCAAATCCTATTTTTAAAAACATTGATCAAGTGTGTTTTGTTTTTCTTCTCCCCTGACCCTGCTGTAAAGGACAGTCACTAACGAAATGCTTTCAGTCCTGGATCTTTGTGCATTACTGGGTGCAATTTTGTAGATTTAGGGACAGATTACAGAAGGAATAATGTATAGATAAAAGAAGAATGTGGTTTCCAACAGTAACAGGCAAGAAAAAAGATTTAATTTTTATAATAATCTGTATAATCTCTTCAACCAGGCGGTACAGAGCAGCTCAGATACAGTAAGATAGCCCATGACATGCCTAGGTGCACCTCTCAGGTGCTAAATGCTATTCAAAGATCTCGTCCTCCAGGACTTAAGGACAAATGGCCAAAATCATCTCACGGCTGAGAGCCCCCGGGCACATCCTGTGTACTCGTGCAGCATGTGGGGGACACACGTAGAAGCCACCCTGATGTACCTGGTGGTGTTTCTGCTGGAGCCAGAAAAGGTGACCCACCTTCTGTTCCCGGCGTACAGCCTCCTCTCTCTGTACCCGTCCATGATCCCACGGAGGTCTGGGGGCAGCGTGAAGATGTGACGGGAAGGTCTCCTTGTGCCACCTACCCGGGGTGGGAAAGGGCTTCTCTGTGCACGTCGGGACGGTGTGACAGAGCTGTGTCCGCTGTGTTCCCCCGAGTGGGGAAGGTACTGGAGATAAATGGCCTGAGGCAAGCTTCTCTGCTGATGTCCTGCCCTGCTGCAGGAATGGGAACTTATTCATGGGGCGGGGTGGGGACTGACCATCCTTCAGGTGCCACTGCTCCGGCCCCAGCCATGCTGAGAGCACCATGAGCTGGTGCAGCAGCGAAGCCCTTTGTGCTCGCACCAGCCCAGCGCCGCCTGTGTCTTAAGGTGCTCCTGGAGACGTTCTCCTCCAGATGTGGCCCCAGAAGCCTTGCTTGAACTGGAAAGCAGCTCCTTTGGAAGGGTTTTCTTTAGTTCTCTCCAGACCCACTCAACAAGCTTTAATAATAGCTAACTGCCTTGCTATTTATAAATGAGAACAGCAGCAGGGAACTCAGCTCACACGGCTGGGGCCACCACAGCCCCTGTGGTCCCACACCATGCCGTGGCTCTCACTCTTTGCCATTGGGCTGTTTGTCCCCGCTGTCCTGCCAGGGTCGCAGCAGCCCTGCCCTTGTGCTTGGGAAAAGGCACCTCCCTGGGCTTTGTCCTTTGGATATAGACACTATTCTATGTTGTTTTTTTCCTTGTTGACAGGGAGTATTTTCTAACTCATTTAAAAGGAATTATTTTTATAGCAGCTCCTACCCCACTTTGTAAAGCAAACATTTCCCAAGCACTCAATTCTTCAGATGATGTTATTGTTGCTGGAACATCAGTGACATCAGAAATGTGTTTCTTCCTTAGCAGAGCCCAGGCATTTTGCACTCCCTGCACCCAGGAGTGATGCAGAGGACAGAAGGAGCCTTTGGGCTGAGCCAGCTGGATGTGGCCTGCATTGAACTGGGGTGGAGAGAGTTTGGGCTTAGGTTGGCTTGCTCGAGCCCCACGCTGCTCTCACCCAGCCTGCATGCAGGAGGGGAGCATCAGCCCCACGTTGGGGAGCAGCTGGGTAGAGGATTTCCTCGAACACATCCTCTTTCTCTGCTGCATGCAGGACACCAAGTTGGGGGAAAATGTTCTGATCTGTTCTGACAAATCCTCTGTTCTTAAGAAGGCAATAACTAGAGAATCTTTCTAAATAAATCCTGGTTTCAGGTCAGTGCCCAGACTGAAGTTGTTCCTTTCCTACTAATTGACTGCTCCTTCCTGCCCTGTGTCAGGGGCATCCTCAGCCCTCAGAGGAGGAAAACACAGAGATTTATGGCTGCTGAAGTCAACATGGGACCAGGTGGAGTCTTAAGACTGTGAAAAATGAGAGTCTGATTTAGCAATGTTAATGCCCAAGTGACCAGAAACACTGTCCTCAGCTGAGCAGAGATTAAAGGTTGCAGATAGCTGTAATCCCTGACCGAACCACAGACTGCTCTGATACCTTTTCATCATATCAGTAGCGCAGTGAAGCTGGCACATGGATCTGACCTGGAGAAGAGAAGAGAAATATATTAGAATATTACCTGCTTACTTTTTCTGTCTCTTCTTTCAGCATCAAGCTGATATACAAGAGGGAATTCAGTTAGCAGAGGGGAGATACTGATCTATTCCCTGCTACAGATGTGGAAAAGGTTTACCTGATGAAGTTTATCTTCCAGGAATTGTTTCCCAAACTACAGGGTTGTGGTAGATAATGTCATCACCAGCCACTGGGCAAAGCAGTGAAGGTGCAGGCGTGCCTTTAGGGGGGGTGGGATTTAATGAAAATGACAGAAGCATCTTGAGCCCTCCCCAGGTGTGTGCCTCTGGCTGCAGGCATCTGACCTGCAGGACCACCACGGCTCCTGGCATCGCAGCAGCTGGCAGGGCTTGACGGGGAGGCAGGAGAGCCTTTCTTGTTCCCACTGCTGGCAGAGGGGGGTCTCAGGCTCCATCTCCCCCCCTACCCCAAAGTCAGACCAGATCTGGCACTACTGACAAGGTCTGGGCACGTACCGAGCAAATGAAACCCCTGGGGGAAGTTTGCTGTGTGGGAGAAGTGAACATCCTGCTGGTGGTGACTGCTGCAGCTCTGGGGACACTGGCCATGTCCACAGCATCTGTGGCCCAGCTCTGCAGCATCCTCCTTCCCACCTGCAGGGTCTCGTGTCTATCAAACACCGCTGGGCAGCGAGCAGCGCAGAGCGGGCAGCAGGAGCGGCTCGCCCGTAGGAGAGGCAGCGGTGCCACCTTCAGCACTTCAGCTGCGCGATGCAGCATTACCGACAAGTTGTCCTCGGTTGCAGCCCAGTCCCTTACAATCCTCTTCACCTCCCGTACTTCCACCCCTGAAGCCTGTGCAGCTGAATGCTCCTCCCTTTCTGTGGCCATGAGGCAAGGGTATCACTGGCATCCTGGGAGATGCTCCTGGCTGGGAAATTAAGGCAGAAGTTGGTTGTGCACCACAGTCCCAAGTCTCTTCCAGGCTGTCCATGAAAGTGCCCTCATTTCTCATTAATGCTGCATCTCTAACACAGCTGTCACAACGATCTGTGGTGGGAGTCACATTCCTTCGGGGTCAGGGAAGCACCTGAGTGACAAAGCGATCCTGAAACAAGGAGGCTGGGATGTTTCCCAGGAGCAAAGCACTGGAGCAGGTCACTGGAACACATCCTGACAGTCAGGACGAGGAGGTGAGGATGGGGAGAGCCGTCGCTAGGGGGTTTGCTCACACAACGTGCCTGAGCAGCAGGATGTCTGGTGTGTCCCAAACAGCCACCTGCATGCCCCTTCGCCACGTCTGTGTGAGTGAGCGATTGCAACAAACCCACAGATAGCGGTGCCGCGCACACACAACGAGACCTCTCACATNACCACGTCTGTGTGAGTGAGCAGCGGTGCCGCACACACACAACGAGACCTCTCACATTTCTTGCTAGAAGACAGGACAGCCCTTCTTCCTGCTGTGAGTCCCAGACCTCATCCCGAAGTTGATCTTTCGCATTGCCAAGGGCTGATAGTCAGCGCTCCCTCGATGGGTCTGTGCACACTTCACCCAGCACCACCGGAGTGCGTGCGTGTTATGCTCCAGACACACTGATTTCATTTAAGCACATTATCTTGGTTGTTACTGCACGCAGGAGTTGGCCATCGAAAGAGCATCCTGCAGCCAGGGCTTTGCCAGGCGATGCAGGAGCTAGGCTCACAGAGGGCAAAGGACACCAGGGGATACGGTGGGGCACCGCTGCCCCCGGGCTGCTGCAGCACCTGGCGGGATGGGAGCAGGGGGCCTGGGCAGGACGGGTGCCCCGCAGGGGCTCGGCACGGTCGCGGGGCAGAGCCCAGCCCTGCACCGCCCCAGTGTCGCCAGGAGGTGGCACAGCGCGAATGGAGATGCTCCGGGGCAGCGCCAACCGGGCCAGGCAGGCTGGGGCCGCTGCACCCCCTGAAATGGGAGCGAAGTGATTCATTAGGGCAGTTCCAGGAAAGAGGAGAAAAGGCTCGCATCTAATTTCTGGGAAACCCATTGTGCAAAACTCTTTTACATGAAAAAAAAAAAAAAGAAAGAAAAGAAAAACACAAAAACCGTTTTATTTCGAAAGAAATGAAAAAATGAGCACATTTCCCCCCTTTGAAAGCGTGCAGCTGTCAGGACATCCACTGCCTTGGGTCCCAACAGCCTTTCCCTCGTGAGCAGAGCCTGCGCTGACCCCTGCTCCTGCTCCTCTCTTCTGCTGCCCTCGTTCACTGCTCTGACATCCCACCTGGCCGCGTGCTCCTTGAGGGAGCTTCGCTTATGGCTTATATCAACCCACATTAATAATCAGCACATTGCACAGGTTTTTCATTTAAAAGCAGACCAAGGGTGGTGGCTGAGCAAGGACAGTGCGTGGCCTCTGAGCCTCCCACCTGCAGCTCTGGATCTACTCATTCCCAGACCGGACGAAATGTGTTCCCCCCATGTTTAGCCCAGCTTCACTTGCGGGAGCACTTTTTAGGCACCTGCATCTGAGGAGATACAGCTGCAAATGGCAAGCCAGTATTTTTTTTGAACCATTGGCAATATTCCCTTTCTAGGAAAGGCAGAACAGAGAAGGTAGAATTGGGAGATCAGTCATTTGGAGACTAGAAGAAAGATTTGTTTTCAGCCAAACACTGACTGCAGAGCTTCTGCTGCAAACATCGCATTTCTAGTAAATTATTGCCTATAATTCACTTGAATGGATGGTTTTGAAAGGCATTTGCATTGCTAGTAAACCATTTACTATGCCACTTAACCCATGCCTGGTTTGTAACCAAAACAAGGGTGATTTCTTTCCAGAACAGAGTTCTTTCTCTCCTGATTTTCCCTTACTGGCTTTTTACGTCAAAAATTAACTGAAACACTCAGTCAACAGAAGCTTACTGGGGTCCCAAGGGACCAGGGACCAACCTCCATCCCCTCGTTGGGTCCTTCGAGTGCAGGAGCACAAGGACAGGGCAAGTGCCTGCTGCTCCCTGGCACCAGAGGCTCAGGGGTCCCCAAGCCAGAGAAGCTTTAGCAACTCCCATGGGTGCCTTTTCCTTGAATGATTTTATGCCAGGCACTTTTCAAGGCCAGCTAAACTTCTAGTTGTCTCAGCATCCTTGTGGCTGTAAGTAACTTTGTATTCTGCCATCCGACCTCAGACTGGAAGGCTCGATGCAGGACATCCTCACAGATGGCACACAGGGGTGACACGGAGCCACTGCCCCCTGTATCTCCTGCTCTGAGAGTCCCGATCTGTTTGCACCTGTAACTGCTACAGCCAGCCTTCCAGGAGGGCCCCAGCACCGTGGGTGGATGTTCTGCAAATGCAAGGTACCAGATCGCAGAATCATCGGATCACACAATCGCAAAACCACAGACTGTCCCAAGTTGGAGGGGACCCACAAGGATCATTGAGTCCAATTCCTGGCTCCACATCTAAAAATGAATTTAGGTTTAGGTCCAATTTAGGAATACCTGAAAATCAGACCCTATGTCTGAGAGTGTTGTCCAAACGCTTCTTAAACTCCAGCAGGCTCGGTGCCATGACCACTGCCCCAGGGAGCCTGTTCCAGTGCCCGACCACCCTCCCGGTGAAGAACCTTTTCCTAACACCCACCCTGACCCTCCCCTGTCACCGCTCTGTGCCGGTCCCTCGGGTCCTGTCGCTGTCCCCAGAGAGCAGAGATCAGCGGCTGCCCCTCCGCTCCCCTCGTGGGGCAGCTGCAGGCCACGATGAAGAAGACGGTGTGCCACCATTCGCTCATGGGAGCCCATTTCTTGCTTTTCAGTCTCTTGTGACAGGCAATTACAAAGCCTCATGTGAGAGCAGAGGGATCGGTTCCTCAGCCAGGGGTGGTATAGCTGTGCTGCAAAATGCTGGCAGGAATCTTCTGTCCTACCCTGAGAAGAAAAAAATGCAGTGGTTTCAAGGCCAGTTATTTTTCAAATCAAAGAAAAAAAAAATTCTTGCTTCTTTTTGTTGTTCCTTCTCAATTCCTACTTAGCATCCTGAAAACCCTTCAGAGGATTTGCATTTAGAACATGAAATGAATTTCTCACCATGAGGCCAAAGAAAACTGAGGCGCGTGGGTGGAAGAAGCTGTGGCCCATGCCAGCAGCCAGCACCAGCAAGTAGATGTCCTCAGCTGCATCAGGTGAGGCTGAACAGAGCAGAGCTCTGCTTTGAGTCCTCCTCACATCCTACAGACCTTGCTTTAAAGTTAAAAAACATTTTTAATAAATGCTTGCTGGGACTGGGAATGTATGGGATATTTCCAGTACAGTACACTAGTACTGTACAGACCTTACCTCTCAGCCCGTCTGTGGACACAGGGCTTACTTAAATAGCTGAAGAAACCTAGAAAAGAGCATTTATAACTCAATCCTGACAGTGCCATCCACCCTTCATGGTGGTGCCCCAGCTGCTGAATTTCTGTTAGCGTTTATTTCCACAGAGGCATGTTAAGACTGATGTGCAGCAGTTGGATGCTGGGATCCCACCGGGGCCCAGGGCAGGTGACAGCATGGAAAAATAGCTTCCTTCCCACACCTGGATGGGAGCATTGCCTCAGGCTGTCTTGGTGGGTTCTGTGGCTGGAGGAGCGGATGGCTGGGCTGGCTCTCGAGGCTGTGGGATGCAGAGCGAGGGAGCGAGAAGATCGTTGCGAAAAAAGGAAATTGCTCAAAGCAAGAGTCAGGCTGGTGTGGCCACCCACAACAGAGCTGCTTATTTATAGGCAATATGGGTTGCTATAGCTGGATCCGTTTACCTGGGAGAGACAAGGTGGTGGGTGGTAGTAACAATCCTTCCAGCAAAACCAAGATTTTGTACTGCCAACGGCTGCCACAACGAAGAGGAAGGACCTGCTCCAGCGTGCCCCAAGCCCATGGGAAGGATTTGCCTCCAGCATCTAGGCCTGCAGCTCCCACTGAAATCCATCCGACTGTCCTCATCCAGCCCCAGACTTGTCCAGGGACACATTACTTGCTGGCCTAGATGACTTCTGATATTTTCAAATAGCCAAAATTCATTCAGAAAAGCGTAAGAGCCTGCAGGAGGGGTGTGTTCAGTCCCCGTGACCACAGACACCCAGGTGCCATCCTAGCTCAGCTCCCGCACAGCCCATTTCCATCCTTGCCCATCCATAAACCACCACCTGAGGTCTGTACCAGGGCAAAGATGCACAGGCACAAACAGACACTTCCTTTTTTTTTTTGCCCAGAACATAAGTTCATGAACTTCTGTTATCATTCAAATGTGATTTAATTAAAACATCATGCCTTACACAATCATCTCCCTCTCTGCCCCCCTCTCCACTCTTTTTAAAAATGTTTCCTGCTTTTTCCAGCTGGACAAGCTATCCTTCTGCCTTCTTTGAAGTAAATATGTTGTTGGGTTTGGCTGCTGTCACAGCCACACAGTCTTCTGCCTGATATTTTATCCATCTGGTGCTAAAGGACTTCAGAGTAGTTTCAGCTTAGAGTCTCAAAAGGGTTTTGAGATGCTAACTGTAGTTAAGGAATACCAATGCAAGAGAAGAATTTTCTTCTCTGTTTTCACGTTCACACTAATTCAAGCTGAAATGCCTTAAAAATGAAATTCAGCGGTGCTTGTGATGATATCCTGGTGCCCACGTGCTGCAAACTGGGGAGCGCACGCTGGTTTGGCTCAGCTGCAGACCTGACACAGCCCATTCACCCCCTCCGCAGCGCGCACGCGGGGCGGTGATCCAGCCCTGATTTCCTCTTTTGTCTCAAGTGAATGGAAAAAGAGAATTGGACTCCCGCACCGTCGGGGCTGCCAACATCTGCCTTGCCTCATTCCTTGTGCTTGAAGAACATCTGGCCCTGCTCTGGGACAGCCATGTGTGGGCAGTTGTGCTGCACGGGTAGGGGCCACACTTGCTGTGACAAAGCCTCTTGTGGGTCTGTCAGCCTGGCTGGGGACACGGTGCCCTCGCCGCGATGCTGCTGGCTGGGCAGGGGAGGATGCGTGCTCATTGTGCCTTTCCAGAGGAGCCACAGGTAATTTTCTGTTTGATGCTGGTCTTGTCGTGCATGTTTTTATTTTATTTTATTTTATTTTTTTTAATTTTATTTTATTTTAACCACAGATGCTCTGAAAAAGGATGCTTGATGGTCAGCTGAGCTATAAGATGTGGAGATGTCTGCCCAGGACAAAGCATGTGTGCCAACCACAGGCAGCCCTGCCACAGGCTTCCTGCAGGACTCCAGCCCTTTGCGTAGCATCTCTCAGCTTTATCCTTCTTCTTTGTAGAAGTTTGTCTCATAGATAATTTGAAGCTTTCATTACTGCTTTTCCTGAAGTTCCTTGAAATTCTCAGTAATACCACTTTTTGTTGTTGTTGCATACTTGCACTTAAGGGGAGCTGCTGAACTTCGACCTCGCAGCCCTGACATTCCTGTCGAGACATTTTCAAATCCTCCAAGACCTTGCAGGGTGAAACACCATCCCTGAGCTCCCAAACCGGCACTGGAAAACTACTGGCTAGCACCATTTTTCTCACCTAACCTGAAAGATGGGGGCTGCTTCTTGCTCTTGCTCCAGGATGCCCGTTTGGGGCAGGATGCTGGGGACCGGCACTGGTGGTGAATGGCCCTTTGTGCACGGGGGCACGCTGACCGCCCAGCTCTCCACAGGGTCAAAATGTAAAATGCTGGAACAGCATAAAGAGGGCATTATTAAACCTAAAAGATGAGGATCTCCCTGTTAAACGAGGCTAACTTATCGCACGAGGCTGCTGCGGGGATCGTGCGGTGCCTGCAGCAGGGAGCTGCCCCGCTGGCTTCGCATCGCGCGCTGGAGGGATGGCTGCATCCTGCAGCACGGCCAACGCGCTCTGCTCCGGGCTCATCGGTGGAGAGACGGTGTGCACGGAGGGCTCACGCCGGGCTGGAAAACAAGCAGAATAACCAAAAATTTAGGCCAGTTTCCGAGGCAGTTCACATGCTGGAGCACCAGCCCCGCACTGCAGCAGCAGCAGAGTGGTCGCAGCGGCAGGGGAAGGTTTTCCCCACAGCCCCTCAGCTCAGGACAGGGAAGGGAGAGAGGCGGGGGTGACCTCTGAAGTGAACATTCAAGAAGAGTGCTCGTTTCCAGGAAATCTCACTCTTGTCCTTTCTTTTTTTTTTCCCGTAAAAGGAAAAGCTAAGTGCTCGTGAACTTTTTGAGCACTTTTATTTGTTCCCGGCTGCCAGTTAAGCTCCGCTTTGTGCTGGGGACAGACGCCCTTTCTCCAAGTGCTGGCCATGGTTCAGGTCCTGGAAATCTCGACTTTGTGCTGGCAATGCAGCAGCCCCGTCCCCCGTCCCCCTTCCCTGCAGGCCGAGGAGAGGCCCCAGCTCCAACTGGCTCCCCTCGGGGGACTTTCTGTGGGTCTTTTTCCCTTCTCCTTGTGCGGGAGATGATGGAGACAGCTCCACCTGCTTGGCCTTTCCCTGCAACGGAAAGCACCAAATAGTGTGGAGAACAACCTGCCAACCCCATGCTAGCAGGCAGGTTGGGGGTAGTTACTTAAAAAACAAAACAAAACAAAAACAAACAAACAAAAAAAACAAAACCAAACCAAACCAAAAAAAAAAAAAACAATTGTGCAAGGGGCATTAGAAGGAACAGCCAAGGCTGGAGATACTCTTGTTCCCAGGAAATGCCCAATCCATCCTCAGCAATGCAATTACCACAGGGAGATTTCATGCCGCAGTCCTTCCCTCTGCTTTGTTGGCTTCCCTGTGTCCTGGCGCACCTGGCTTCCCCTCGCCATCTCCCAGGGATGCTCTCTGGGACAGGACTTGGGGCAGTTTGCTGGGCTTTTGTTATCGATCGCATCTTTGCATCATTCAAAGACCTCCAAAGGGACCTGGTCCCCTGTGCTGTGATTGATAGAAAAGAGATTTCCTGGTTAAAGAAGTGAAAGCCTGCATGTAGGGACAGAGACAGGGAGCGGAACAGCAGGGTACCATATAAACTGCCATTGTATCGAGAGGGTCGTGGCTTGCACAGCCCTGAATTTTCTACACCCGCAGATATCCCTGGGACACTAAATGAAACCCTTCCCTTTCACTGAGTTTATGTTTTCTGGAGCTGAGTGTAGGAGCAGGTGACTGAAACATTTGGGGATTACACATACCGAGTTCCCAGGGGTGGGGAGTAAAACCAGAACTGTTGTGCAAGCAGGAGGGAAATAATAATCTCTCTGAATGAGTGTCCTCCAACTGCCAGGACGTGTTTTGAAGCTGAGTGTGGAACATACACAGGCAGTGATTGCAACACAGCCACCACCACAGATTATATAAAGAAAATTGGATTTAATGTTTTCTGCGAGGGTTTTAGCTTTTGCAAATGAACTGAGTGCAGGCATAACGTGCCCAAAGTTTTGGGAGGAAAATTCTCTTGTTTATCTTTACACCAGAGGAAACGAATCACTGCAAAGAGCTGACTAACAGAATTGCTGATATGAAGAGCAGGAAGGATTTATTGGATCAGGAATGGGAATGTTGTATGTAATGATTATACTTAATATATATTCAAACGCTTTGCAGGGCTGTCATAGGGCACCACATCATTTCCTTACCATGTTACTGAGAGGATTTTCTTTGCATTGGAAGAAGACACCAAGAACACTACCAGGTTTGGGGGCCTGCACTTTGGCTGCCCATAATAAACCAAATCCATTGGGTTTCAAAGGACAGTTTGTTTGCTCCTAGGGTCAGCAGCACCTGCTCCTGCAAGGTCTGCCTAGCTCCTGACCTCAGCCATACTTCACCATGCTCCTGGGACATCTGAGCAACCTGATGGAGTCAGCCAGGGCAAAGCTGCTCCAGCCATGACCTCGGTGGTGCTGGGGTACCGGCAGACCTGAGCCGGTTTTGACTCTTGGCGTATTCATTGGCCATTACAGCAACAAGATAAAGCCATTAGCAGGTATGAGGTTAATTTTCAAGTGCAGAGCAGCTCTAGAAGGAAGTGATGGAGCTATAGGTGCCATGAGGCAAGCAGAACAGGTGGCAGTTTTGCTTTCCAGAAAGATTAGCAGCAGCTCCAGTCCCTTTCCAGAAACTGCAAATGTACCAGAACCTCCAGTTTTCATAGAAAGGATTTCCGTGCTGCTGCCACAACTCTTGATGGGTTACGAACCTTAACTGCTTTTCTGCCAAAGGCTGTGCCAGAGGAGGATGTCCCCCATTAACGCTCTCTTCTTCACATGCTCCTCCTGCCTTACCCTCTCCAAGGCTCCGCAGCTGGCAGCTCTTCAGATTCCCCTCTGCTAGCACAAACTAACAGCAGAGACTGTAACAAGCTGCTGACAGGAGGCTGCTGCTCAGGGGTCGCGAGAAACGCTCCAACTTCGATTGCAAAACAGAAAAGACGAGTGGTGCCTTGCGGGAGCGGCTGCTTGCAGCCAGAGGAGCCACTGCCCAAGTGACAAGGGCTTGCCCACGCCGGGAGGAGCGCGCTTGCAGAGTGACAGCCGGTCCGGGGGTCTACAGCTGCCTGGAGAACCACCTGCTGGGTGCGTGATTGTGCCTTTTGAGCACAAAGCCTTGCAGATTTATGAGGTACTTCCACTGCACTCCCATCGTCCAACCATTTGCTGATCGGGGACTCTCTGGCTGGATGTCATTTCCATGAATTCAGAAGCACTCAATGAAAGTCCAGCTCCACTGTGAGCTGACACAAAGTTCTGGCAGCCCTGCACCCTGCCAGGAAAGCCCCATGCTCAGCTGCACCTCCTGCAAGGAAGGGCAGCACACAGCTTCTCCATCCCCTGCTCTGCCAAAGCCCCTCTGCCGCACCGCGGCCACCTCCATCCCCAGGGGGAAGAGGCTGAGTGTGCTTAGCTGCTCCTGGTGGTCCACAGCAATAGTGACATATGAGGGTGTAACTGCAGTTTCTGTAGAGAATTTTATTGGAAGGATATAAAAATACAGTGTAAATTTTAATAAGATATATTTAAACATGTCTCAGACATAGTCCCGCGTGTTGGTGGGAGACGAGCCCAGGAGACTGGCAGTGTGTCCAGGCTCCCTGATGCACCCAGACCCACCCAGCAAAGCAAAGCCTTGATGAGTTAGGACCCTCCCCTCTGCAAACCTTTCTGATCCCTCTGCTCCCTAAGCCTTTGCTCCAATCTGCTCCGCTTGACAAGAGCTCTCACCAGTGCGGGCACTATTTCATCAGCCAGCCATTGGAAAATCAGCTTGGGGTAGGGCTCAGTGCAGGCACCTGCGGAGTCCAGGTGAAACGTCTTCTGCACTGGAGAGCAGCCCTTGGCTGATCCTCCCTGGAGAGGCAGAGCCTGCTCCTCCTCTTGCTGGTACGCCGATAACAGTAGTAAATACGTGCAATACCACGTCACTTAGGTTAATACAGAGCAATGTGTAAATGAGCATCTTAGATCTTTAACTGTCCTCCTGCTGAAGTTGTTTCCATTCAAAAATCCCATCCAAAGTTAGATCAAAATTATCCTTCTCCTGCTCTCGGGAGAGTTCCAAAAACACCTAAAATGGGCAATATAAAGTTCTGATTATTTTGCAGACCCTCACTAGACACTGTGATGCACCTGTGCAAGAGGTACAGCTCCTCAACACCTATGACAGGTACGTGAAGTAGCTTTATGTGGGGAAAGGGACACAGTAGCTGAGAATCCAGAGCTCACTGGTGTACCCTGCTGAGAAGCACAGCTGCCCATAGGTTTTACCCATTGATGAAATGACATGCACATTCCTGCATTTTGCTGCCAGCCTTGTACAAGCAGTGATAATCTGCTGGTTCAGGAACAACCGCAGAGGCTGGGCATGGGCATCATCAAGGACATCCGTCCCTTGGATGTGCTGTGCATCTGTCTTGGGTGACAGCAACACTGCCTAGGTTACCCCACCATGCTGCTTCCCAGCAGTGGCAAAACCAAACCAAACCAAACCCCACCATTTTCTTCCACTTTCCTGGCAGAGGAACCCTTGCACACCACCTCCAGGCAGTTTCTTGCCTCCTGCCTCAGCACTGGCCTGGACCTTGCTGCGGCTTTTGTTCCTGCTCACGCCTTTACAGCACATCTAGCCTTGAAATCACCTACCTGAGCCAAAGTATTCAAAGAGAAGCTGTACTCCTCCAGGTTGAAGTTTTGCTTGGCTGTGGAGAAATGGAAATAGAGCTGAAAATTACCAGTTAGTGCTCCACCTTTTCAAAAGGTCATCTTGCTTTGCTCTTGCCTTCCTCTAGCTTGGAGAAAGACTGAGACAGAGGCTGTGCATCTTCCATTGGGACCTTATAGACGAGCAAAGAGGGGAACCTGGAAGAGAAAGAAGAAAAGCTGACTCTTGCTTGTACTGACCTTTGAGTTCAAAAGTTTATGCCACACTGTGAGCTGGACCTATCGATGTTTTACTGTGGGGATGGCAGCAGGGCTGGACTTGGTGACATTACTGAATCAGATCCCCACACAGGGACCCTGACCCCTCTGTCCCTCTTCAGCTGAGATCCTGTGTTTGGCCATGACACTGGGCACACTTCTAGGGATGACAATACTGAGCCACTGCTCATCCCATATTTTATGGTTACCGCTCCTGACGGGCCGCACTTGGGAAAATCCTCAAAATCTCGGCATGGAGAAGATCAGTGCTCTCTGGGTCCTTGACTTTAATTTCCAGTAAATAGTCTTTGCCAAACTTGCTCTTCAGGTACTGAACGGAGCCAATGCACCTGCAGGGGAGGAGCAAAGCATGATATCAGTGTGAAACCATTGATGCCCAACCGCCTGCTCTTTGCCAAATTGTACTGCTATGGGGAGCACTTCATAAAGCCCCTGGTGGTGGGCTCAGGTGGGTGAGGCTGGAGGAGAAGCCCCTGTTGGACCGGAGGGGCTGAGAGGTGTTTCCTGCCCCGGCTGCGCTGCTGCCCACCGTAGCTGCCCGGCCACCAGGATGGCCACGCGGTCGCACACCGCCTCCGCCTCCTCCATGTAGTGCGGGGTCAGAATGGCCCCCGTCTCCTTGGTTTTCAGGGTGGCACGAATCATTTTCCTGAGGACACAGAAGGTTTAAAAAAAAAAAAAGCCAACACTCCCTAGAAATACCAGACACTTTTTCTTGAAACTTTGCCCCTCCAAATGCATCTACCCCTAAAATTAACATAAAAAGATACAACTACTTTAGACTGATAGTACTTTGAAATAATGAAAATATTTCTTATTTTTGACTCAAATCCAGTTATGGATTCTTCTAAACCCATATATGACTGTCCTAAAATTCACAGGAAGGATGAATTCAAAAGCAAAACGTCTTCTCTCTCTCTTTGTTCATGCTTTAGCTAGGGAGAACCAAGAAAACAGAGATTCCAATAAAACAGTTGGCACGAGGTGAGCAGCACTAACCGCAGATGAGGTAAAATGCTCTTTACCTAACCCTGCGTATCTACTCTTGGCTTCCAAGCCCTTCACCAGCACAGTGCCCGAGGTCCTACTCACCAGACGCAGCGCTGCCCGCTGGGGTCCATGCCAGCTGATGGCTCGTCCAGGAGCAGGACCGCGGGGCTGCCCAGCATGCAGATGGCAAAGCACAGCTACGGCAGGGAAAGGGTTTTGAGTCAGATCTTCTGCAGTCCCTGGCACTCTGTCTGCAAAGAGCTGCGGGCAGCATCGTGTTGGTTATGGGCATCAAGCTTCTCATTTATAGGAGAAGTGGACTTGGAAGACACTAGTTTACCTTGCCCCACTGTGGGATGCACATGATGCTCTCCTGGGTGGCTGGGAGCACAGGTTGGTTCCACTGCTCACACAGGGCATTTATCATTTGTGCTATGAACTTTGCAGTGCTCATTATAGGGGAAAGGGGGGAAAAAAAAAGAAAAAAAAGCACCTTTCTTGTTATCCCAGCAGATAATTTTCTGGCTGATTTTTTTAAATAGTCTTGAAGCTCCAGAGCATTCACTATTCTGTGGGGAAAGGGAACAAAGAGAAAAAAAACAAAAACAAAAAAATTTTTTGTTTTTCCCAACTGAATACTCTAATCAGAGGTTTCCAAAATGACGAGAAAAAAGAACCTGCTTTCCCCCGGCTCTTGGCTCCTGCTTCTTTTCATTAACATGTATTGTGTTATAAAAACATGAATGAATATTTGAAGCAAAGTGTACTGAATAGGCCACAAGTTCTTTTTCTAAAAACAATCATTCGTGCCAACAGCATTGTAAATCCGCTCCACCTTGCCTGTGTCAGCTCAGCAGGCAGTACTTAAGCACCCTGCCTGTAGTGCCAAACAATCAGAATCAGAGATTTCAGAAATGCTTCCTACAGATAACGTACTTAAAGGGACGTTAACGGTAAATCAATCCCCACTAAGCACACTTTGGCAAATTAATCATGGCGTTCAGCACAAAATCACTTTTGCAGATCCGTTTCCTGAGTTTCTTTCAAGGTGTTCTCTGGCTCACAGAGGATTTTAACTTTCTGGTCCTCTCCCTATGCCTGAGGATGGGTGACAAAACCTTGCCCAGCCCCTGGGACCACCCTCACCCCATACCGCTTGACGGCAGCAGCCGTATCCTCCTTGCGTATGCCCTTCACGGCCGCGTAGACCCGCAGGTGCTCGTGCACAGTGAGGTCTGGCCAGAGCGGGTCCTCCTGCGGGCAGTGCCCCAGGCAGGCGGGTGCGTGGTCCTGCAGGTGGGATGTCACCTCGTCTCGCGTCCTCATCAGCACCTGCACAACCGTGCCGCTCGTTTCGCTCTCACATAGCCTTGCCCAGACACAGGAGTAGGGTTCAGAGGACGGTTACGGGCTTCATTGGGACTTAGGGGAGGAAACCCTAGGAGCAAAGGACTGATTTTGCAGCCCTCATCTACATGGCTCCTAAATATAATCGTGGTGAATTAGGGGAGATGCAAGTGCTCGTTAAGGTTAGAAGTCACAATAATTTTTATTAATACATTATTTAATTTAATGGCGCAATATATTTGGTTAAAATCTTGATTCCTAATATTGCTTTGAAGACAATTATTGCATAGCTAGGTGCAAGCTTTGCACCTGCACTTTTAACGTGCACCTATCCCTTCTCTCCAGATTCCTGGCGCCTCCTACCTGCCCAGCAGTCGGTGTTGTCTCTCCAGCAATCATCCTGATAGCTGTGCTTTTACCAGCTCTGTTGGGCCCCAGAAGTCCTAATACTTCTCCTGAAATCAACACACACCATTTCTTAGTAATGCTCACCATTCAACAAATATATCAGGCACAGTCCCCCTCACTAAAACAAAAACAAAAACCAAACCAAGCAAAAAACCAAAAAAACAAAACTTAAAAGAGAGTATGTTAACATCAAAGATCACATAAAATTAAACAGCTGTATAAATATATGCTCTGAGATTCCACAAATTACATTTCAACTTTGTAGCTGATGCAGTCATTTGAGTCTGAAAGTTGCTCCCAGGTCACCCAGAAGCCATTCTTGAAGTGACTGCTGTAGAGGGGGTTAGGGCAGTGAAGAGCTTTAGACAACGGAGGGTCAAAGGTAACTAATTGGATGCATGCACATTGTTCATTACCGCATCAGCCACAGCCCAGACGTGCCTTAACCATGGAGCGAACAGATTCCACCTTTATGTCCAGGCTCAGATAACTGAGGCTCTACAGAGGATTAGCTCTCTGGATATGACCAGGGTCTAAAACAGGGCCAGTAGAACAGTTCTAGTTCTCACCTTTTTTAACACAGAAAGAGAGATTTTTGGTGGCCATTTTCTTCTTCTTCTTAAAAACAGAACCAGCTTTCTTTATTTTATATTCCTTGCACAGATTGCTGACAATAACAACTGATTTCTGAAAGCAAGGAGGAGGAAGAAAGATCGGTCTATTATATTGGATAACATTAAACCTTCAGCAGTATTTTTCCATTTTAAAAAGGCAAAACAACTTCCAAAGATCTTTGAATTAGTTTTGTAGTTCTCTGAGAATCAGAGAGGTGCCACAGGATCCTTCATTGTCCATTTTCCACTTAAAAGCTTTCTTCTCTATCCTGATGGGACCCACTCTGTCCATTTGAGGATTGAGTTTGCCCAGTGAGGAGTAATACAGCCAAAGCGTTGACTTGCCCTTATTCATCTTGGAGTTTTTTTTTTTTTAAATCAGTAGTCTTATTACTGATATAAAATAAAGTGAACAGGACCACACTCAGTCATACCTCCTCCTGACTTGGAGCTGCTATGGCATTTCTCACTGCTGCTCTTTCAGCTTTAACATCTTCGTCTTCCTCTTCGAGCTCCTCAGGATACTGGTGGCTGCTCTCATTTCTCGGGGAAATTCTACAAATCCAACATGTTCATCTTAGCATTTTAGTCTTTATCCTTGTTCTCCACCAATGCATTTTGGTTGGGCCAAGATGGAATATCCCTCTGGTTCAATGTCTCTTGTGTTTCTCATTATTTACTGCAGGACTTTCTGTGTTGTACAAAGAACCAGGCTGGTACCTCCGCATGGCACAGGCAGCACCGTGTGGAGACACTGAGAAGCTTAAGCGCTGTTTTTTATTATCATAGCACTGCAGGATTTAAGGGGCTATTTTAGTTCTAAAAAATCACCAGTATGAAAAACATTAGAAATAGGGACACAAAAATAATTACATTTGATCAAAATGTTGTCTTCAAGGAAAAGCAGTGTGCTAAGAGATTAGATCTTGCATGTGCCTGTGGTGCATGTGTGTTTATACAAACCTAAATATTGGGTCCTTTCTCAGAACTGTTCTTCCATATTTTATCTCCAAACATCGAAGAAGAAAAATGAAACCCACAGAATGGATATAAGGCTGAAAAAAAGAGGTTGCCACATTAACAGCCTTGCCTTCCATTCTATGGCGGCTGAAGATGAGAAGATGGTGGCAGCATTATAAAGTACGTGCAGGCAAAAACACAGTATGTGAAAATAAAGTCCATTACCATCTAAACTTGGTGCAACCCTGAAGGCTGTGAACTCTGCTGTCTTTTATCAATACTGCAGAAAATATCAATGGCAGAAACATTAAGTGATCTAGGCTTATTTCATTTTCCCTTCCCCATTTCAAAGGAGCAAAGCTATTTTTGCGGAGGTGGGAAATCTATCTTCCAAACCCCCTGAGATCCTCCTTCTACACGAAATGAGCTTCCTTGTAACTGAGGACACAGGCTGGGAGACACACATTCCTAAATAAAATTAATCCTAAATGTTTTCTTACTGCAAAGACAGCTATTAGTACG
Source organism: Chauna torquata (assembly GCA_013399475.1). Classification (NCBI taxonomy): domain Eukaryota; kingdom Metazoa; phylum Chordata; class Aves; order Anseriformes; family Anhimidae; genus Chauna; species Chauna torquata. Next base: position 543,412 of record VXAL01009187.1, read on the forward strand.
TCGTTCCTTGGATTAGCATCAACGAAGTCAATGTCTTCTATAAATATCTGTAAGGATAAAGAAGATACACAATGAAGACCTGCAATTCTTTAACATAATGCTGGTTAGTGTTGGAAGGCTTAAATACAGTACATAAGAATGTACAAAAGCTTCTGATTTACCCAGAATGTTCACCATACAGACCCTTGAGTTTGGGCACTGCGGCTCTATTCCGGAAAATGTCACAGCGCTCAGTGGATGCATCAGACTCTTTGGGGATAATGGACTATCAGAGGAAAATATCTGGTCTCCTCCTCCTCAAGGGCCCAACAGAGGAGAGGCAGGGGACAGGACAGAGTAGGAGTCTCTTCTATGGACTTCGCTCCTAACTCACTTATGGCACTTAAATTGTCTTGCATGTACCTGTAGGGTTTTGTTAAAATCTCAGCTGCCTTTCCATGATCACCCCTAGCTGACATGAAGTAAAGCACCTTGTGAATATTCACAACTCTCACACAGTTTCCATGCAAAGTCAGATGTGGAAGCTCAGATTTTCTCTTACGATTGTTCAAGCCAAGTTGCTAGAGTTTGCATGGAAAGAATTAAGACTGCTTGCCTAAACTACAGTTGTGACTCAACCGCACGAGGAACAGCCTCTAGCAGTAATGATCAGCTGGAGAAATTACATCTGATCTGAAATGGTTATCCAATGATGCACTCTGATGATTTGGAATCTCCTACCCACACGAGGAAACTCATGAGTCTTCCCAGAACATAGCGTGCAATCACCATCAGACTCTGCTTCCAGGATCAAGTGCTTTTGTTTTATAGCTGGGTGTCTCTCACCGCCCAGCGCTGATGCTCACCTGCTTGCTGTTGGTCATAATGCCCAGCGGTGGGTACAGGGGTATCAAGAGAGACATGAGGTAGACTCTAGTATCAATTGAGTTATCCATGACTCTGCTGATAACAAAAGACACAAAGCATACCTGAAAAATGAAACGAGGGTTACTCAGCTGGTAAGAAGGGTTACACTCCCCACTGGACATAAAAATTGCATGGATCTACCTTTTCAATTCCTGGCAGAATTTCTCAAAATGGACAAGAAACACAAAGACAAGAAAAGGTGAGGGTGCAGGAGCTCCTCAGCTGTCTGTGTCTAAGGGAAGGTTGCTTGTTTGGGTCAGCGAGGGAAACTCCTCCCCAGACACAGGGCTGCTTTGGGCAGAAGAAAGCAGTACAGGATCCTGTCCTATACCCATCCCGGTTCATGCCAAACATCCCACCTGTGCTGCCCAGAATAAGAGAACGGAACACAAGTTTCCCATTGGTTTCGTTTTGAAACTTTACCTTGAGCAAGACTTTGGGGCAGTAGAACAAGATTTGCAGTGTTTGTAATGAATGAACCAAACTGTGAAATGAGTCCCTAGTTCTAGAAAGGCGAGAGCAAAGGGCTGGGGGAAAACAGAGGGACTAGCACTGAGCAGAACGTGGTGACACTAATTTGTATAGAATTGCCTGCTATAAAACACATGCCCTTATCTACATCCTGGATCTATACTTGGCGTTTTGACCTCTAGTTTGTCTTTAAGAGCCCAAAACACATTTCTGTAAACCCTATGTTGCATTATCTCGCCATGTGCTTACCACTATCAGGATAAAAGACCAAAAGTCACAGTTCCATCCTTTGCGAAAGAGGAAGGAGATTAAATAGGTGAAGAGAATAATAGAAACTCCATAGCCAAAAGCACCCATGACCTGCGGAGAAAAGTGCTTTCGTTAGAGAAAATTGAGTGATGTCAACAACCAGAAACCTATATACAGCAATGTGGTTCAGTTTACATAGTCACACATTGAGATCAAGGCATTCAGAAATTACCACAATTTGACTGCTAAGCATAAGGGAGTGTATTAAGGCAAAATTTACTGCCTTTCATTTCCAGCTGGGGAAACCCGCATTGTAGGAGGTGAAACAAAGAGAAGGGCAGTAAGGATCTGGGAACCCAGAGGTGTGCCAGTATTGGCTGCACTCGCGAATTTTAGTCCTGCCTGCTGCAAACGAACTGCTAAAGTCCTGCCATGGTCCTGCATGCTTTTATGCGGATTTCTTGAAAAATGTTGCCTCCCTGGATGTGGCTGCTGTCTCAGCTATCCCTGCTGTTGCCCAAAACATTACCCAAATTCCTCCCTAGTGAGCCAATGATCATCAGAACAGGACATACCAGCAGGAAGAGGCTGCCGATGCTCCTGGAAATCTTGCTGCTCATTGAGAACTGAAGCCCAAACATGGAGAAGAGAAGCAGCCAGCAGAGCGGGATGTCCACCAGCGCCTGGCCGCACCAGTAGGCTGAGGGGAAAAGCCCCGAGACCCGCAGCTGGGCACGAGCTCCTGCCTGGGAAGGTGCATAAGGCACATGTTGGTCAGCTGCACCCGTGGGAACAGCTCCGGGAAATGAAAAGCTAATAAAGCTAATAAAAAGCTGTTCCGCTGTTCCCATTGCAATATTGGGGTTAAATTCCAAAGTGGTTTTTTTTTTTTTTCTTTTCTTCTCGTCTTTTAGCAATTGGTGCTGGCTGCAAAGCTGCTCATAGCCATATAGAGAAAAAAGCCTCCTCAAGACGCCCATCATATTGGACTGGCCTCATGGCAATACAATTGTGATCCCTTCCACCCACCCCGAATCTGCTCCATTTCAATGAATTTACCTTGTAATCCTGCAAGTAGCCCATTGCAAAGTGAGGAGGAAAACCAGGGAATAACAACAGCAAGTAAATGAGGTAGAAAGAAACAAAGTAATCCCAGAATCGTGGATCATGTATCTGAAAAGAGAAGAAGAAAGCACTTGTAGAAAACATCTGCAGTGCAATGACTAGATGCCACAATTCATTTTACTGCATTTCTTGTGGTATACAAGACAGTAGGAACAGAATGAGACTTGAAGCCAAATATTTGCAGGAGGAAGGTTTTCCCCATAACCACAGCCCTGCAAAGTGCTTTCCACTGGTCAGGAGAGATGGGGGGTGCAGGTCGCACTCCTGTATCCCAGATGTGTACTGAACTCCCTCTTCCATCAGTTGATGGGCCATGACTTGACTAATGTGATGTAGGGAATAAGGAAGCTCCCGAAGAAACCCTCCCAGCCACCCTCTCTGCTCATTAGTCCTTAAGATCCACAAAGGGAAAAATAAGCTTCAGTTTTCCTGAAATCAGCAGTGCTGAGTCCATAGCCAGCACTGAGGAAGGTGGGTTTGTGGGTACAGACAGCCCCACACGGCTTCCTGCTGCAATCTGATGACTTACTGAGACCTTAAGCTGTTTTAAAAACTGTTTTTTGACACCTGGTTATCAGACCCTGACACTTACAGAGAAGAAAGAATGGCTCCAGATCCGAATGTGTGTGGTGGAATTGGAAGCTCTCAGCAGAGCATTGCTGATGATGTTCACAAGCACTGGGAAACAGTTGACAGCCTCCATGTGGCACAAGATGGTAAACCTGTAGCTCTTCAAAGAGCAAGAAACTAAGATGAAAACTCTTGGCCAGGAGAATCCAGGCCTGAAATAATTAATTTTGCTTATGCCTTATGTGAAAAAAGCACATTGAAATTCTCTATAACTGTGCTACAAAAATAATAAAGTTTGAGGTGGAGGAAGGGAGACATAAGGTGTCCTCTAGCAAGTAGTTTAATGGCTAAAACACCTTCAAATATTTGTACCTGCGAGCTGTATTCAATAGTACCATCTTACAGGTTTGGTATAGCTGAAGGAGGCATCTTGCTTAATTATTGCATTGTTAGGAAGAAACTGTAGGATGAGATCAAAAATCCTTACCTGGCCTTCACGAGACACTTTTATAGCCCCATTGTGTTTCAGCTCCTCTGTGATATTTTCCTTGCTTGTAATTTCCACTGTGAGATCTTGGCTCTCGAGAGTGTGGATAAAGTCTTCAATGCCTGAGCCTGGCGTGAAAGCCAAAAGCAGAGGAATCATAATACTGAGCGACAAAAGAGTCTTTGACGGTTTCTTTTTTGAATTCATGACCACCAAACAAAAACAGAGAAAATCTAATGACCGTGGAAGCCAGACAGCACATACGTAGTGGGTCACTGCACATTAATTTTTGTGAAAGTAATGGATTACACTCTCACTGAGTGAAGTCTTGCCTTTTTTTTTTTTGTGCCCTTGCTGAATTGCTGCAAAATGTATTCTCCTTGCTGATGGTTTGATGAAGCCAACAGTGTCATTCTCTGGTAAAATAACATGAAATAGTATCCACTCAAAGAAATGTCAAAGACAAAATTGTAGAAGTAGACTGTTAATTTGATCCAGAATTAGCGCGCCCTTACTGCAGCATGGTGCCCATTAAGGCACACACTCTGAAAAAGCAGAAATCGTTTGGGCAGAGGTCTGGATTTGGGGCAGGGAAAGAACAGGGTCCCTTCTAATCCCATCGGCTGGGATTTCCCTTTTCATGTCTTTGCATCAGTATCTCATCAGCTGCTGAAGCAAATTAGGCTTCATTCACCACCCTGTAAAAAAAAAAATTTCTGTGCTCTTCTCTCACTAGAGCTTTCACCACCCTTTAAACCCCCTGCATCCTACAACCATCTGCCCTTCCACTTCTTTTCCTTCACAAGGGTGGAAAGCCCCAGGATAGGAAAGGATGACAAGGAGCCTCTCTGCTCGCTCCCCTCACCCGTGCCGTTGTGGACCAGCAGGCTGGTGGTGTCCGCGTGAGCCCTCTTCCCCAGGGGCAGGAAATACTGCGCAGAGGAGAGCTCCCAGGTGCTCATGCTCTGCCAGGCAGCAATCAGGGCCAGTTGCAAAACCAGAGGAAGCAGAAAAACCACGTAGAGCAGCAAACTACATTAAGAGAGAGGTGAATAAACACTTAGAAAATAGATATTTTGCAGACTGTTTGTGCATTGGGAATGATATGCTATCCCAGCAGCTCCCTTCTGTTTCTTGTGTCCCCTCTGAAAATGTCAGCATGCCAAACTGAAGATGAATGAGGATAAATGAGTTCCGACACTGATAACACGAAAGAAGTTTTAAAAAAAGATTAAACAGGAAGTCTGAAAGCAATATTTTTCCTTCCTCTGTCTGTACACATTAGTTTATTTTAAAATTTCCTTCCCCACCTGAAATAAAAGTGTTCCTAAATGATCATTTTATTCAGAAAGAAAATGGGTTTCCCTTGAGTAAATTACTCAGCGTAGGAATGAAAATGCACAAAGATACCGAGTATCGAAACTGGAGAGAGAGAGAGAGAGGGAGAAAGAGAGAGAGGGAGAGAGAGAAAGAGAGAAGAACCGATGGGAGAGGCATTTGTGTTTGAGGCAGATTTTATGTTACTGGCACTGGGAAGGAAGGTGCTTTCCTCTCCTCTGAGTGCAGGCTGCCAAGATCATTCGTAGTCTAGACCTAGTACCAGTTACTCCAAATCTGCACGAGAGCATCGCTTTGGTACTTACATGGACCGGAGGTTTTTCACTGAACCCTTGAGCTTTAAGAAGTGCACCTGTGCCATGGCAGAGACCTGCTGCCTCCAGAGCTCCAAGCCGCTGACCATCGCCTTCCCGGGGTCCGAGAGCAGCAGGGAGCCCGGCTCCGTCTCGTCAGGGCAGCGCAGTCCCGCTGCTGTCCACTCCTCCCCAGGGACGTGCTCATCTGCAGAGAGTTCTCCACATGGAGTTATGCCTGAAACCAGCTTCTACATTGTAATGTGTGAAAAAGTAAGAGCCAGCTGCTGGGGGTTATTGTAAAGCAGCCGGTCTCTTCGGCTGAGGACTGTGTACTTGCAGCCACAATTGTACCTTCTTGATCCACTGTGACTTCTTCTTCCAGTCTCAGGAAGACATCCTCCAGGGTTGTCATGCTAACTCCATAATTGATAATTCCCTGGTCAGAGCAGCTGTCGAGGCCACTGAACAGACCTGCGTGACAGAGGTATGGTCAGTGCCTTCAGGCTTTCAAACGCGAGCACGTTGCTGTGGACCAGGCTTTGGTGCAGCTGAAGTCAACCTGAGTGGAGCATCTCCAGTCATAGGGAAAACGATAAAGCACTAACTGCCAGGATGCAAAGGGGCTGGAGGGAACCCAAAATGGCTATATTTGTAATTCATTGAAGATTTTTTCCATCTAGCACCAGTGTTTCAGACTCTGCCTCCTGGGAGGCAGCAGGGCTATGGGACTGCCAGACTGAGTGTGGCACACGTGATGGGCACGGCGAGTGAGGGTCTGCTGCAGGTACGGGGAGGTAATGGTTGCATGGAGCTTCCTTATCACTATCATCTCTTTTACCAAAGAGAAAGAAAAAAACCCTCAGTAACACTCATGGCCCAGGTTAGCCTGCTGCATTTTTCACTACAAACAGCAGAAGAGCATTCATTGCCTGTTTTGATCTTAAGCATATGAATGCCAAAATCGTGGGGGGAAATATAAAATGCAACAGTTCTGAAGTCCTCCTGAGACTGCCACAGGACTCCCTCTTTGTTTCTCTTCCCCTACATACATTTCCAATTTTTTTTTTCCTGTGGACAATTCTCAATTATTTTCATATATGTTACCTGGGAATTTATTCACATTTTCTAATGGCAGTTTATATCTCAGCTCATATTGACCGTGTCCTGAGAATATGACGTTGGGGATGTACTGCTTAACCAGAGATGTCACTTTCTCTGTGTCACAAGACTCACTGACATGGATCCTGTTCAGCTGAAAAAAAACACAGTTAATTTTGGAAACAAACAAACAAACAAACAAAACCCCACCAAAACCACACATTATATTTGCTAAGATGCATAAAATCAAAACTCCAGCATACTTCATTCATTCCTTACTCTGGAGTAAAGTACGGCTTCAGTTAACTGAATATGATTTCAGCTCATTTTGTTGTTTTGATGGTTTCCTTTTTACAGTCATTCTGGTGGATTCCTGTACATACATATTCCCAGACACCAGTCACTAGGGCTGAAGTAGATACCTTAAGTGATAGCCGATTCCCCATTTTTTCTTCAAGAACAGAGATGAGCCAACACACTTCAGCCTCCCCTGAGAGATAAAAGCCTTGCGGTCTAAAGAAACAAAACACCAAAGGAATTTAAACTATAGAGCACTGCTTCAATTTTTTTTTTTCTGCAGCTGGACCCCCCGAGGGTGGATCAGTGATGTGCTGCACTTTTCTGGGGGCAGGTCCCTTTGACCAGGTTTTCATCCCAGGTAGGTTGGCCTGGGGAAGGACTTCCTGCTCTAGGTTTGCTCTGCAGGGAGGCTGAGCCTGTGCTTACTTGCGAGGATGTCGGCTTCATCCATGAACTGGGTACTGAACAGGATCACCCGTCCAGCTCGATGCTCCTTGAGGAGGCTCCACACCTGGTGCCGGGAAAGAGGATCCACTCCAGCTGTTGGCTCATCCAGTAACAACACCTGCACAAGGGATGAAATCAGACATTCTTCGTTGCAGGAACAGTTGCACATCTCGTGAGTTTGGTGTTCCCTGAAAGCCCTGGGTCCTGGAGGCAGGAGGGCCAGGCCACCTGGTACACAGGAGCAACCATTCTGGGAGCTGCGCAGAGCTCAGGGACCTGTCTGCTTTAAACTAGGTCAGCAAAACTAAGGTAGAGGATTTACCATCTTTCCAGCATAATGATGACCACTTTAAGACTGACTGAATGGACCTGAATATTCCCTATGTTACAGAGCTGTGCCTGCTGCTCTACCTGGGGGTTTCCAAGCATGGCAATTCCAATGGATAACTTCCGCTTTTGCCCGCCACTCAGTTTCTCAGCTTGAGTGTCTTGAACATTACTGATGCCCAGCAGTTCCAAGATCTTTTGCACCTAGAAAAGCACAAGAAAGTCCGTTCCTAGCACCAGTTGTCCTGTCCTTTGTCAGCCACAAAGGGGATCTGGCTGGGACTGAAGGAGCATTTTCTAAGCATGCTTCCTGAGGTCTAGCTCCTGCCCACACCACCTGGGACATCCCCTCCTCTCCTCAGGGTGAGCAGTCGCATTGCCTTGGTTGCACCAAGCCACCAAGCCTGCCTACCCTGGCTGAAGCTCAGCAACAGCTTCAATATTCAGAAGAAACAGTCAGGGGGACCCTTTGAGCTTTCCAATGCAAAGCAAACCTTTACTGAAACGCGGGGTTTGCCTACAGCCTAACCTTGCCGTGCAGTGATGCGTTTCAGGGGAATGCGCACTTACCTCTTGCTCTACCTCTTTGGACTTGATGCCCTTGATTTCTGCAAAAGTTTGCAAGTTTTCTTTCACTTTTAGGACTTCAAACTGTACGTTGAATTGCGGGCAAATGCCGATCATCTCTCTAATCTCTTCCCTGTCTCCTGTTTCAGAGAGCTTGTAGTCATAGATGGTTGCAGAGCCTGTTTATACAAATGTGATGAGGGAGAATGAACTAGTCTTTACAGCTTCTAAATCAAGCCCACCCATCCCATCTTACCATTTGCAATCCTACCTTCAGAAGGCAAAGTCAGTCCACTGAGCACGTTTAACAGCGTTGTCTTTCCAGCCCCACTGTGACCGAGTAAGGCAGTGATCTGACCCTCGTAAATATTTAAAGACAGACCTAGAATAAAAACAACACCAAGCTTGGGGAAAAAATGAAGCTTTACTTGCCTCTACTCATTGTCAAAGGCAAGGCAAGTCCAGAAGTATAAGAACTAAGTAGTAATAATTAGTCAGAAGTGCATTAAGCAAACTGAGGCAATGTTCTGCAAGCCTAGAACTAAAGGCAGAAGCTGCTGCTCTGTAGTTACCAGAAAAAACAGAAATATGACAACCGAAAAAAGCTTTCTTCTTCTCTTTACTCTTACTGGGAATGGAAAATCAGTCAGTAAATACTGAATAAAATCATAATCAGTTGCATCAATATTTTAGATAATTTTTCAGTCAATGCAATTATAGTTTTATTTCTTTGGTCGTCTAAAATATTTGCATAACTGTTTTTCTTCACCTTTAACAGGTATTAATATCACAACTTTCTTACCTCTTAAGGCTTCTGTCTTCTTGTCTTTCTTTTTATATACTTTTTTAATATTGTTGAGTCTAAAAGGAAGGTAAGGCAGATATTATTTCAGCATTCCCATAAATACACTTCCCTGGCGTCCTTTCTCATTCTTATGGGTCTTAATTTAAAATGACAGAAACGGCATGAGAAGTATGAGGTCGTGTGGAAGCGACACTGAGATCCAGCAGGGCTGGGCATGCTCTGTGTGCAGATGTGGATGTCGCTACGTGGCATGCACTGACAGAGCACCAAGCCTCTCAAAGGCAAGGTCAAGCCCTTTGCAATGCATGATCTTTTGCAACAGGCTGCCCTCCAGGTTTTTCTTGTTGTCTATAATCGATGTTTAACAAAGACTATTGCTGGGAAAAAAAAAAAAAGGCAAACTCTTTACCTGAATTTCACCATTAGTGACCAGCCTGCATTATCTATTTCTCTCATATACATTTTTGCCCTAATTTTTCTGTGTGAAACAGAGTTTTGCAAACCCCTCAAGAACGTGGAATTCATCCATGGCTGGATGAACTAATAGAGAGCTGATGACAGAAGGAGTGGTGGTGTTAGTGGGAGCATTGTCCCCAGCTACCAAACAAACAGCACGATTAGCAGTGCCTCCTCTCTCAACCTGATGGCCTCCTTCCCCATGAACTCGGGGGGCACCGGCTCTACGTCCTCTGCTCGGGGCTCCTCAGGGCTCGCTGTGCTGCTGGGTCCCTCCCCGGGGCAGCCTCTCCTGCTCTGCATCCAGTAGGAGGGCTTCAGGCAGAAAAAAGGGGGGTCTGGGATGCCGTATTTGCCTAAGAAGAAAGCGCAGATGACCTGTGGTTAACCAAAGGCACATTCAAAATGTCATCCTACAGTAAACATCTTGGAGTTTCTGAAATGCACCTGTCTGCCTCAAAATTGGTGGTTTGTCCCATTGAGAGAAGGTTGGGGAATTTTTGTCAGAGTGCACAGGAGCTGGGTTAAGCAGGAGAGGAAGGATGGCTTCAGGGCTATTTCTAATGAATTTCATCGTTTATATAACGACTTAAAACATTGCCCAACACATAGTAACACTATTTGCTCATACACGGTTCAACAGCAGTGTAAGTATAAATAGAAAGAAAAACAAAACGCTAAATACTTAGTTGTCTTTGATTTGGGAATTACCAGAATATGCTAGGGGTAAAAAAGCCCCTCAGCAAGTGTAATACTTTTTTTTTTTTTTTTTAAGTCCAAAGCTTATTTTGGTTGACTCAGACAAAGGAGCAGCCCATCAATTCCATGGGGTGCTATTACACACAGCTCATATAAATCAAAAGTATTAAAGAGGAAAGTATGGTCATAAGTATAAATCACACTTACCCGGCAGAACTTTGTCAAAGTACATAGCTAACAGCATGTACAAGACCAAGTCAAAGATCAGCATAATGTAAGTTGAAAATAAAAAGTATGATTCCTCCATAAGGTTAGAAAAAGAGAAACCTACTCCATATTTTTCCAGATGGAATACCTGAAACAAAGGACAGAGTAGAAGAATTTTCACGCTGGAAAACTATGTGCATGACTTCACACCATAGATGCTGTTAACTTTGTTAGCCCCCAAAATCCTCTCCTGCACTGACCCATTTTTCTTTATTTTTATTGAGGCAGAGAAATAAATTTACTCCATACAGAGACACTACATTTTCATTCAGAATTTTCCAGAACAATCCAGAAGCAGAAAAAAAGATCAGAATTTTATAGGAATTCATTTGAGAAATACGATATTGGCACCCCAACATACAGTCTGTGTCATCGAATACAAAGGCAATGTAACTCTACATAGCGTTTGACTTCACCATAAGGCAAGTCAGCAGTAAACTCAGCTTCTTTTTCTGCAGGTGCAGAAATCTCCTCTCTCAGACAGACTTTTTTTTTTTTAAATCATGAAATCAAAATATTAAATAACCTTCTCTCCCTGGAGCTAGGAAGCATTGCTTGGAGATATGGGGATGGAAAACTGGGAAACTGCAGAATTACCCCAGGAGGGGATGGAGGGAGGAGGGATGTGGCAGAAAATTGGAATCATATTTGCATGGAGTTTCTGTAGGAAATGCCAGGAACGCAGGAAAAGTGAGGCTGTGGTGGGGAGGAGGGGGAACAGCCGAGCAGCCAAGAGCCGCTGTCCCCGAGCCAGCTCGGGTCTGCCTCCGTCCAGCCCCGCAGGACAAAGGTGCCGCTATGCAGCGATGGGCTCACCGGGGAGTCCTCTGGTCCACGGGGATGCTACAGAGCGCATGACGAGGGATTATTTAGACAAGGGCCGTGGCTTGCTTTGCATCCTTAGGCTCCTTCAGTGGGGGGGACAGGATGGGGTGGGGGCTGGAGCCTCTCTTTGCTGCCCTGAGGTCTCTGAGCAGCACGTGGATGTGACTGACAAGTGCCTGCTGGAGGCTTTATAGGTGTGGAAAAGCAGGTCTTTTGAGATGACTATGACTTCCTACACCTCTCCCTGTCACCAAAGTACAGCAGGGCCTTTTATTGCCTCTACCTGCGATGAAATGTGCTCTGAGAGCGCCCGGGGCAGCAAACTACAGGGAAGGTTCAACGCAGAGGTAATGCCCCATACCTTTGCAATGCCAGCATTGAATGCAAAAGGACAAAAGAGACTGAGAAACCACTTCAAAGGTTCTGGAAGGTTTTCTATCAGCACTGCGAGGCTCAGGCAGCCGAAGAGAAAGGTGATGAGGAACCCCATGGAGCCAGCAAGTTTGGATGTCCTTAAGAGGGAGCAGGGCATGAAAACCAGGTGGACCTGTAAGAACAGAAGCTTCCTTCAAGCTCTGGAGGAGATAAATATCCTTAACCAGTAGCATTTCCACGGGCTGGGTAAAGAGATCTCTGATGAGCTGGGTCTGTGTAATAAAATATGCTAAAGTCCTTTCTCAGTGGGTAGACCTGAGTTTCAAATCAGGTCTTCTGTAGCCAGCATACTGCCTGTCAGACCGTCAGGCTGCAATGCAAATCACTGTCACTGAGTCAGAGAACCCCCTCGGCTGTTTCAGTTAGTGTGACCAAGTAGAAGATACAGTCCTGACCACGGTGCGCATGGCTCTGGAGCAATATTCGGGCTCATCAAAAGGTTAACAAATCATGCAGTGAGAAAATTTGGTTCTCCAACCCAACTTACACATGCAAGGCCATACAGGAAAAACAGCAGTAAGACGGCAGGGAAGCTGCTGACGTAGAAAACCTCCTGCATCATGAGAGCTGTCAGCAGGCAGGACAGGACCAGCACGTAAACAGCATACAGCAGGCTCCAGGAGAGCCTGGCGATGGAAAGGTGGAGTTACACTGCTGTTTAACGAGAAACTGTTGTTACAACTTTGTCTGCATGGCAGAATCATTTTAAATTAAAATATTGACTATTTTCCAGGGTGAACCCATTCATATCTTACACAAAGCAGAGAGCATGGTCCACCTTAGGAAATTCCCAAGGAGGAATGATAGCCAGCTGCCATGCTCATCCCTTCTGGTTTGACCTTAGAGTATCAGAGAAAACTTAGAAACCCATTTAACTTGTTAACATACTGTGCAAGTGCCCAGGAGTACATTGATTTTTGGCAAGCAGACACTTTAGTTAAAAAGGAACTCACCAAAATGCAATATCCTGGAGCCCCATCATCTTCATGAGTACTTTGAGCTTCTTCTTTTCTCTTACAACATTCATTGATAAGAAATACATGAATGAAGAGAAACACATCACAGTGGTAATCATGAAATAACTGTACTCTAATGTAATCAAGGAGATGACACTCCGGGACTTCATACGGACACCAGCAATTGACTTCATTTCTTCCCAAACAGAATGATTTGCCACCACCTAAATGAATTCAAGGTCAAAATCTTAACATTTATTTTCTACAGTGAGATGTAGCTGTATAATGAACCTCCTAATTCATCAGCCCTAGATTTTTTTTTTTTTTTTAAATGTAGCTTTATAGACAACATCAAGGAGTAACACAATAAAGCCCAGTGGGTAGGGCTCATCTGACTCACTTGCATGTCTGCACCTCAGCTGGACTCCCTCCCTTGTCTATGGAGAGAAAACCCCTTCCTCTCACCCAGCACTGAGGATCTGGATACACAGGTGCCTTACGCTCCCCCAGGTCCTGGTTCTCCCCCAGGGTACGAAAGCAGCCTGGACAGCTGGGGCTGTACAGCCGGGTGCAAGGGCCTCTACCCTGGTGTGTTTTTGAAGTACAATTTGGAAAGAAAGGACAAGAAATGACAGACATGTCTACTTTGACACCAAATCATCCAGCAGCTGTTCATACCACCCCAACCTCCTGCAAGGAGGTTTTCCTTGACATCTGGGAAATACTCTAAACCAAACCGTGGTGTTATGTTTGGTTCCCAGCCTTCAGGAGCAATCGCAATTTTGAAGAGAAACAAAAGTTAGTACAAACCTTCAAAATGAAATCGAAAGCAGTCATCTTCTGCAGGAAACTGCTGATTCCACCCAAGTTTCTGCTGTCACTGCCAATAATACTCAGGCAGCTGAATATTTTAAGGTATTTGTTTTCCTGGAGAGTTTTCTGACAAGCTTGTCCCTTGCTATTGTCACAGAATAATTTGTCTTTCCTAGACAGAGTTTAAAATAAAAGGAGACCTACTGCAGTTCCTAAATTTGATTTACCTCTATAATAGCAGCGTCGATGCTGGACTGCAGGGAGAGGAAGCCTTTGTACCAGTACTTTGGGCTGTCACAGTATGGTGCTGAGAAATTGTAACAGGTATCTGCAAGGATGGAAGGAAAAGGGCATCACTCGTGCACAACCTTTGATTTAACAGAAGTGGAAAACTGAAGATTCAGATCCTCCACAGGAACCAGTAACTTTAAAAATGACATTTTAATAAAAACATCAAACAGCATCAGAAAACAGGTGGGTACCTATGTATCCGAGGTTGTCGTTTGGAATAGCCACTTTGTCAGTAGGAAACCGGAGGTGGTAGGACGAGTTGTTTTTAAATACAACCCCTATAATTTCATTATCTGAAATCCAGGCTTCCTCCAGGGCTCTCTCATTGTCCATTGCCTCTAGTTTTATTCCTGTGGTTTGTAAGAAGAAACATTGCAATGAGTTTCTGCAGTTCTGGAAATGTGAGCACAGGCTCTGGGTATAGGTCCTACTTTTGTCAGGGTTGCATCTCCCCCTCTCCAGTTCTCCTCACTGGACAGGGCATATTTGTGGCACCTTTAAATACTTCATACTGAGAAAAAGTATGCCTCAAAAAACAAACAAACAAACAAAAAAAACCAACCAACCAACAAAACCGTGATCTGTCTCAATATTGTTATTCTACATAGTGAATATCAATAAAGGCAAAGCTTTACAGCGCAGAAGCGCACACTGACCTCACTAGTAGTTTAAATTACTAGAAATAGTTGTGAAGAATATTTGTGAAGAAATATTTATGAGAATGGGGGAGCTGGGATGAATTTTCTCTGCTGACTGCAGATACATGAAAATCACTAACACAAAATATGCGTATAATAAATTAAATAATGACAAAGCTAAATGTTTAGAAGACAAAATATACCTGTCATTACAGACTTCAAGGCCACTGTATTCATTATCTGCCTTGTGGTCGTGGTGATGGGTGTAAAAGCAATGGTGACCCCAGTAGCATCGTAGGCAGGGTCATCTAGCTGCCCAAGGCAGCTGTGTGGCACTTCGGGGTAGCGGATGTGCATCATGAAGGTGCCCACTATGAACATCAGTGGCAGGAAGAGCAGAGACAGCATCCACTCCTAGGTAAGGGGCGAGTGGAGAAGGGAATTTAATAGTATAGCTGTATAGGAGCATCTTCTCTGCGGGATCAAAATATAAACGAGAGGCACTCCGTCACACTGGTTTCTTAGACACAGATTAACTAACAGGGTCCTTGCATTGTGCACATCACCTCGCTCAGAGAACCCGTCTGTGCTCTCGTATGTCACACAAACGACAAATATTACCGGTTAAAAGGTAAAGCCTCATAAGGTGTTCATTACCAGTCAGGGTTTTTGTACTTTAACTTTTAATGTTACAAAAAGAAAATGAGGCATGGGGGAAGGCAGGGATTAGACAATCTTCAGTGGTCACATTCTTCTTCCTCTTTTTTTTTTTTAAACTTACCTGAAAGCTCTGCATCTTCATCCTCCATTTGATAAGTACATTTTTCCACAAGAGAATTTTAGTTTGCTGGAATACACTCAGATTTCTAGGAAGTCTCCTCATCTCTGAACCTACAAGGAATATTTTTTTAATTGCTTTCGGATACAACCAAAGCTAAAACAGCAGCAACTGCTTTTATTTGCATAGCCGTTGCATATGTGCCCGTGCACAGTAATATCTTCTTTCCACTTTTACTGTGAGAGAAAGCAGAAGCCACTCAGCCCCTGCGACTTGCCCCGCGATGCCTCGTGTGCGGAGCACAGGGCAGCTGCGCTGCACAGCTCCTGGCACTAAGGACCCTCAGTGTCCTCAGCGTGTTCTCCATCCTTGCAGCTCAGCATTAAGACACCAATTATAACCCAAATTTCGTGCTTTAGCATGGAAGGGTTGAGAGGAGTTAACTAATGAGGAAATCAGATTGCGTGACCTAATTGGCTTGGATAGCCCTAATGTCCAAGAAATTATAACAACATGGTCAACTAAAGTCACCAAAATCTAGTTGCACGTAATTTTAATGTGCTATAGGCTTCACATCAAGAAATGTTGAGCAACTCCTGGCCATGGTACAAGCTGAGCTCATAGAGAAACTGGAGTCATTTGAAGGCAACTGGGAGCTACGAGAGAACAAATTCTTGGAAGTGCATTCAGAGAGCTGCCATTCATGGGAAATGAGAGAGAAAAACAGCCACGAGTGTGCATTGGTTGGTTACTCCAAAAGACCTGGCAGCATCCTTAAAACCTGTGGTCGAAGCGAAACAGTGATTCGTTGCCTGGATGAAGACTAATGCTGGTATGGAGGCTTCAGGCAGGTGGTCAGAGTAGCATTGCAGATGAGATCTGTCTATATTCACCATCAGGAAACCAGGCATGAGGAACATGAATGCGTAAAAGGATGAACTACTCAAATGTGCAAGGGCTACACTTAAATAGCCAAACTGCTCTTCTGCTAAAATATACTTTCAAACACGATGGTTCCTTGATCTTCTGTAAGCGAAGTCTCAGGTGGAACTCTCAGAGCATTCTGAGACCTAGTCCGTTCAAAGCTTCCTGTCATGTAGAGGGAAGATGTACACTGTCGTGTTCCCTCTGGGGAATGATGCCTCTCAGACAGAGGCAGAGCTTATCTTCTTCAAATATTTATGTTCGCATTTTCTCCCTCCCTTGTCATTCTCCATGCCACCCACTTGAATATTCAATATTAGCCAATTTCAGGGACACCAGGGCCAGATTATTTTCAGTTTCTCCTCCATATATCAAGCATGCACCCAACGCAACACCTGGTGCTGCCCTGGCTTTTGACAGGGTCTGGGCCACAACAGCAGGGGTTACCTTAGGCAAGAATGAGTATTAATCCCAAGCTTTCAGCCCTGCTGGCACCAGAGCATCAGCACAAGTGCCTGGCCAACTGGGTGCTGCTGGTGGCAGAGCCAGCACCCAGCCTGAGGAAAGGCCAGGCTCTGCTGGAGTGACATGGTGTGCACCAAACACTCCACAAGCTGCTGCAACACTTGGTATTCCCCTGTAGGACACGTCGGGAGAACAGGGACAGGGATGTTTGTTCAGTGACAAGAATCCGCTATTTCACTATCATGGTCCGAATGGATTCTTCTCTTACTGATGCCCTCACTACATCCAGGCATATAAAAATATGAATTCAGCCTGTGGTAACCATTTGTGGACTTCCCTGAGATTGCAGAGTTAACCTGAACTTGGACAAGTTGACACGCGGCTGGAGTTTCAGCTTCACTCCCAGGAAATCCCGGGTGGGATGGCGAGCTGGCCACCAGGTGCCCATTGAGGATGTCCCACGCATCCCCTCCCGTCACCCCCCAGCTCTGCCTGACCCCAGCCAGTCTTCAGTGGGGATTTTTAACAGTGAAAGATAGACAGAAGACTTTTTTAAATTCCATCTTTAGCTTACTCTGCGTGTTAGGAAAGAAATCTGCTCCTATGAGTGCAGGATGGCCGAAAATACTGAACTCAGCTGAACCCTACCACGTCCTCCTAGCACCACGCACTGCCAGAAATACACCTCTGCTGCAAACCGAGCAGAAGAGCCAGTGTTTAATCACAAGCTTAACTGAGCCGTTCAAAAGACACCCGGTGACTGTTCTCTCCCATAGTTATTTGTGCTGTTAGTTACTGAATGTTTTCATCTCGCTTAAACACTGATTTTTACTTGTTTTAAGAAGAATGTTTAAGCCTTACCTTAATGGGAAGGTCTGAAAGGAAGCCAAAGCTCACTCTTCGCAACGTGCCTGTGAAAGCGGGGATGCTGAGGCTCCCTGGGAGGCGCTGGCCAGTTGTTGCAGCGGTGCTTGGAGCTCCTCTGTTCGCACACTCGCTTCTTCATTCGGACATTTCTGCCAAAAGGCATTCCTCACATGATCCCTCGCTTCTCCTCGCCCCCCCCTCCCCTCGCCCCTTCCTCCTTGGCAGATCTTCAGATTTATTTATGTTATAAAAAGCAAACCGAGCATATTGTTGTGGAGTTGCTGAAGCAGATTCTCTGAAAAGCTACTCTGGAAATTCTTGAGTCTTGGCCAAGAGAGGAAAAATAAGCCCAACAACAAGCCACACAAAAATTCTTTATCTGGCAAACTCTTATGCTTCTCAGTGCAGCAACAGAGGCTGAAGTCAACAGAAATACTACGGCATGCTGCTGAAGGTGGAGGGGCGAACGTTGCCTGTTGCTTATCTCCGACGTCACTAGTTTTGTTTGCAAACTCTCAGTACAACGAGCCCCCTTGTAGGAAGAGCACTGAAGTGCTGCCACCTGGATGGGAACAGCCCTTTGGATTACAAAGCATCTTGCAAACGTTAAAATAAATTTCTCTCGACTCTCAGCATGCTCCTAAAGGGCATGCATTTGATTTTGTGCCCGGGCTGCGGAGCTCGCTGGCCCCTGGCTGCAGGCAGGCGGCGGTGGGAGGGAGCAGCTGGGACAGAGGCCGGGCGTGAGGAGGAGCTGGAGCCGCTTCCCTTGCTCTGCCTGGCAAAGCCCACTAACATTTAACTGGCATTCAGATGCTTTACAGCCAGAGCCAGGCAGACTCAGAGGTGTAGTAAGGCAGGACACCGAGCATCCCAGTGCGTCTCCTGGGTGTGCACACCTCCTCCCCTTTCAGCCCCTCCGTGCAAAGGCGTATGGGGGTGAAATGAAGCAGAGAAGTGGATATGTCAGGTCCCAGACAGTGAATCTCAAGCAAAGACACGTCCTTGCCCACCTCCTTGATAGAGGCACTGATGTTTGCAGATGCACACGGAAAGCAGCTCTCAGGGGTGCGGAGTGGCCGTGCTGGGGAATTTCCCTGGCAGGAGCAGCCCATCGCTGAGCCAGGGCAGCCACCTGCTGGTACCTGCTCACCTGCATCCCTGCCTGCATCCCCTGAATGTGCATCTGTGGCTGTGTAACCCACCTGCCTCATCCGTACCTGCCTCATCCGTACCCGCATCACCAGCCTGCATCTGTGCCTGCAACGTTGCACTTCTTGCACCCACACCCGCAGCGTTGCACTTACTTGCACCCACACCCGCAGCGCCCATGTGGCCCAGGGAGCTGGTGGCATGGGTGAAGGTCTCGCAGCTGTGTCCCGCAGAAAGGCGCTGCCCCATCACCCAGGGAGTCCCCAGCCCAGCCGCAGAGGCTGGGGGTGCAGGGGAACAGGGCGAGGGGGCACACGGGGAAACACCTGGCTGTCTGAAGGAAGGGGCAGTTTCTGCTATGCTTATTCACTCATTTATTATTTAGAGCCGGCCCTGGCAGGCAGGTGAACAAGAAGAGACGCCGATCTGCTCGGACAGCATTTGGGTGCTGCTGCCTGCTCCCACCTCCCTGCCAGCGCTCCCACCCCTCCTGAGCACCCCCAGAGGTGGGTGCTAGCCAGGAGCCCACCCCATCCTCCTGACCACAAAGTCAGGCAGGTGCTGTGGCCAGAAGAGCCATTCTCTCCCCATCTGCCCCCCAGACTCAGCCCAAACACCAGCAGCATGCAGAAGCAGTCAGGCCCTGACATCCTTTCCTCTCTCCATGTCCCCAGTGGTGTGGACCAGAGATGGGTCAAGGCGGCTGGAATACACAGCAATCGCTGCTGTTTGGGTCAAAACCCAGCCCCACGCACCTCCACGGAAAGCACCGCCTGTGTTGGCTGTATGACACCAGCCAGGAGGATGCTGCTCAGGCTTGAGCAAGCCAAAGTTCTGCTGTCCTCATCCCATGGGTGAATGAGGGTTTAAGAGCCCTTCCGAGGCTGCAGGTGATTTCCTCCGAGGACGAGCCCCCGCGCAGCCCCCAGGGGCTGCCTTGGGACCAGCAACTCTGCCTGGCGAGGTTACACCTCAACACAACTGATCTGGTGAGTCAGTCCGAGTGTACGGATGGACTGCAAGCATCAATTGTCAAAGGATAAAGGCTTTATTTACTAAAATATTTTTTTTTCTTTTCTTTGCACAGCATCTACTGAGCTCTAAGTAATGCGATGCGGGTAACCAAGTCCCAGGGCCGTATCCGATCCAACATATCAGTAACACTGATTGAGTACGCTGAAAGTTTTCCTTTGTGGCTGCAAGGACTCAGCGCTGGAGCAGTTTCCGCTCCACAGCCTCCTCGGAGGCTGCCTCCAGGTCGTGCTCCTCCGAGTCCCTGACGAGGTCCATGAATACCTGCAAGGCACCACAGTGGAAACGGCCCAGTTATGGCCAAGGACTGATGGTACCAACGCTGCTCAGGGGCTGGTTTTGCTTTTTATAAATACAGTTTCTAATNGCTTATGTTATTTCTCGTATCTTATATGTAATATGTTTCCTGTACATTCAGCTTTCTCATGTGCAGAGGTTTGAATCAACACTGTTAAAGGCTGGTATTTTTTTTTCTCTAAAGTATCAGTACCAGTTTGTCATTTCTGAAACTAATTTAGAAATCAACATCTCCCTTCAAACTAAGCAGCAGGATTTGAATTTTTTTTTGTGAAAGCTTTCCAGCCATCATAGCATCATCTCTCTTTCAGGAGCATTCCTGACATTTTCATTCTGAATCAACATACCTGTTGCAAAGTCTGCAAAGACAAGCTGTACTCCTCAAGCCTGAAATTCTGTTTTGCTGTAGAGGGATGGAGAAGGCATCCTCAAAAAACAAATCTATATGAGTATTTTGAAAGCAATGTTCATACTGAATTGTTTGTTTCCTTTTACCTGCTTCTAGCCTGGAGAAAGACTGGGACAGAGGTAGTGCATCTTCCATTGGTATCTTGTAGATGAGCAAAGAAGAAATCCTGAAAAAGAAATAAAAAATGAATCCATCATTGTGTGACTCAGCACCAAGATTTGGGGGTGCTTGTAGGGTTCGTGTGCTCTTGGGTAAATGATTGAGCAGGGTCAGTAGGAGCAACGAGCATCCCAGCGTGTGTCCAGGCCGGTGTGCAGCCGGCAGGGTACAGACCTTTCTTGCCGAGCTGCGTGGGGGAAGAGGCGCAGAATTTCGGCGTGGAGAGCATCGCTTTGTCCCACGTCCTTCATTTTGACTTCCAGGTGGTAACTTGTGCCAAACTTCCTTCTTAGCTCCTCAAGGGAACCAATGTACCTGCAGAGGAGGGCAAACAGTGCTCAAGTCATCCTAAGCAGCAAATAAAGCAATCACTGGATATAAGCAGCAGATATATCCTCTTATTCGTCAGCTGTTTATACTGTGCTGCTAAAACAGCTTGTATGTTCACAAAACTGTGTTCGTTACACACCTGGGACAAAACAAACTAATATTTTCTGTCAGATTGAAAAACAAAAAAAAAAGAAAAGGCAGACTAAAGACTAAAAATCAGACTGCGTCCTGGTGAGTGACACTACACTGGTGCCCACCGAAGCTGCCCCGCCACCAGCACGGCCACCCGGTCGCACACCGCTGCCTCCTCCAGGTACTGCGTGCTGAGGACCGCTGCCCGCGCCTTGCTTCTCACGGCAGCCTGGATCGCTTTCCTGGGAACAGAGGGATCACAGTTACTTCCCAGAACAGCCGATAAAATCAGCAGATGATTATTTAAAAGGTTTCAGTTATCCTGCTTGAAGATGACATGTGGATGCAAATGCTACATTGCA
Source organism: Chauna torquata (assembly GCA_013399475.1). NCBI lineage: Eukaryota > Metazoa > Chordata > Aves > Anseriformes > Anhimidae > Chauna > Chauna torquata. The sequence goes on from VXAL01009187.1 coordinate 564,685, forward strand.
CGTCAGCATCCCTCCTAATTTTACACTTTCAGGTAAAACTGTTGTAGAAAAACGACAGCAAGCGCTCAGGCTGAATGATGGGAATGCAGAACTGCCTATAATTTTTTCTCATGCTCTGAAGAAACAGGGATTTTTATCTTTTGTACCAAATGCGTGGTTTCACCTGGAGTCTACTCAGATTTTCTTGGTGTGCTACCGTTAAGATTAAATCTGATGGTTGGCAAAGGCTCACTGCCTGCTGACTAAGGACTTTAGTGAGAGGTACCCATGCCCCTCTGAATCAGCGAAAAAGAGGGAAAACACAGACGTCCGCAGCCACCGAGGCAGGAGCCCTTTGCTCACTCAGTCAATGCAGCCGCGAGGGTCAGACCCGTCCAGCTAAATCCTACACCTCCCCGTTCTGCTGCAGTAGGGCTGCTCACCACAGACAGCGCTGCCCTTTCACATCCATGCCCACTGACGGCTCGTCCCAAAGCATTACCGTCGGGTTTCCCAGGATGCTCAGTGCAAAACACAGCTGGAATGGAAAAGACATGAGGTCAGGTCGGTGTTTAGTCTGCCTGTGCAAATGCACTGAAACGGGGGAGTTGCCTGATATGTCTTAATCCCTGTAAATCTTTTAGAAGCTGAAGCTCTTGATTGCAAAAAGCCGTCAACCCACCTCAGGTGTTCTTATTCAACATTTTAATCTCCTGAAACCAGCTTTCCCAAAACACCCAAGCCTGCCAATGATCTGAGTGGTTTTCCAGGCAGATGCACACCACAGGGTATGAGGAGGTGATTACCTTGTAAATCCAATGTGTGGTTAGTATTTATTAAACACACGGTGTGGGGAGAGGGGAGAGTGGAAGATCCTGCCAGGCTGGATTCACAAGCTATTGACGAAACCAAACCATGCCAGGAACCACCCGCTGGGTGTGCTTCTGTCTTAGAAGGAAGTGACTCCCTTCAAAACCATAACGACCTTCCATCAGCACACCGAGTTTCCAGAAGTTTTAATTCAAGAACGAATTTTAGCCTTCACTCCAAGAAGAACATTTCCACTGCATGAAAAAAAAAAATTAAACTTTTACAACGCCAAGGAGCACTTTCTGCTCTCACTGAGACAAGCGCGAGGAACCCAATGTGTCCCTGGGCTAGAACGAAGGCTTTCTGTGCACTGCGCTCAAGGAAGAAAAAGTAGATCTTGCTCAAGTATCAAAGACAAATCTAACACATACCTTTCTGGCTTCTCCAGCAGACAACCTCCTAGCTGGGGTTTTTAAATGCTTCTGCAGATCCAAGTCCTTTGCCATGCTGTGGGGATGGAAAGGAAAAATGCTGACATGACCGTCCCTGTTTGCTGACGCTGCGGTTGGGGTGCTGAGGAACCAGAGACTGAAGTACTGGCTTTGGCTGACATGTGTCACCGTGGGTTACTTGGTGACTTTACTCCTAGCTCTGACAGTAAATGGGGCTTTGTTGCAGAAACTCAAGACTGTAAGTGCAGCTAACGTGAGAAGCAAGTTACTGATCTAACCGGACCAAAACCAAAGCAAGTTGAAACATTTTCTGAAGTTTTTCTAGACAAACTAGGGTGAAAATCTTCACAGACAAGGGACTGAGATCAGTGGAAAGCAGCAGACCTCACCAGAAAGGGATCCCATTTCTCCAAGGTAAAGAGGCACTGAAGGTTCTGCTTTTATTCGCACTGGCCAAGTTTGTTAGCAGAAAAACCTTTTCATATCTTATACCTCCAGAGAGAGGAAGAACTGAAAACTAAAATCATTTGGCTGTGTACCGGCTGATGAGAACAGCTGCATCCTCTTTCCTCATCCCTCTCACGGCAGTGTAGGCCTCCAGATGTTGGTGCACGGTGAGGTCTGGCCAGAGCGGGTCCTCCTGCGGGCAGCAGCCCAGGCGCCCCGGGCTGCCCTGCCCCGGGGAGGCAGCGGTGTTGCAGCCCTGCAGCAGCACCTGCACAAAACACGCACCTCTACAGTTATGGGGTGTTTTTTTGGGGTGAATAACGAGCCCTTTGGAAATGTGGTAATGTATTCTCCCATGCTGTGGGGAAGCAACGTGGTCCTCATGGAAAACAAAGTCCAGCATCATTCAAGTGATTGTCTCCATCTACCACAGCTTCTGCTCATCTGAACCCAGGATGGTGTTTGTGCCAAACCGAACGGTGTTTACTGCCATCAAACCGCGGGTAACAGTGCCAGCAAGAGACTATCATCTCATAATAATATCATTCTCTTTCAAATGTTCAGTCCCAAATCTGTAATAGCAATGGTATTTCCCCCCCACCCCCGCCTCCAAGCACATGTCATTAATCATTGTGCACATAATTAAGTGATGGATGGTTACTGGCCCAACCCTGTTCACATTCGTTTTCAATTTCCTGGTTTTGCAAGGCTTTTTATAGAGTGTTATTTCTTTTTAAGATGTCAACATTTCTTACAGTGCTTGTGAAATATCAAGATGGGTTTCAAATCCAGACCGAAGATTTTGTGGAGATCAAACCCATAAGTCTAACGCTGATTTCGATGAAAACTAGAATGTGCTTTGTGTGTATCAGCACTTTTTTCTTTCTTCTGTCCATATCCAGGGTTGCATGCACATAAATCCCCTGATTTAAGGGCTGCATTGCCAGCCTTTCTTATCACATCCTTCATTTATGAAGACATCAAGGTTATCACCTACCTCCCCGGCAGTCACCGCTACGTCCCCAGAAATCATGTGTATCGTTGTGCTCTTTCCAGCTCCGTTGGGTCCCAACAGACCTAACAGTTCTCCTGGAACAAATATGCAAGAACTGTTAATGATGATAATTGTTAATAATACCTTGCCGCTGTGTGCCAAGCAACACCTAAAAGTACAGTAGGCGGAAGGGGTATTCTTAACTTATCCCAGTAAACTGAAACCCTGAGCGTGGGAGCCCAGGTACAGAAGATGCCGCTTGCGTTGGGTCTGGTTGCACATGAGGAAGTTCTGACAAAAAATAAGGTCTCCAAATGTGACCTTCATTAGCTAACCATTTATGGGGGGTGCAGCAAAGTACTTGAACCTTTTTTAACGCTAAAAGAGAGATTTTTGACAGCAACTTTCTTCTTTTTCTTGAAGATGGAACAGGCTTTCTTGTCTTCGTACTCCTTGCGCAGACTGTTGACAACGATAACCGACTCCTGCGGAGAGATGAAGCGGGAGTAAAAACTCTCCTCCTGAAAAGCTCATCTTTTCTTACCATCAAGCATGACTCTTTAAAGAGAAAATTTCTAAATTATGAATCCAGGAAACAGAGCAATGGAAAAACAGGAAAAAAAACAGAATGTGAATAAAAGTGTAGTGCCAGTCATTCCTGCACTGAACTCCCTCTGCTGCCAGGGGTCCAGGGCTGGACGGCAAGGCACACGCTGGGATGCGGGAAGATTGGTCAGTAAAAGCGCGTGGGCTCAGAGAGCAGGCAGGCGCGAGGACGGGGAGCGGAGGGAACGCGAGGGCTGCGCTCAGCTCACCTCGGGCTGCAGGGAGCCCATCGCGCTCCTCGCCCTCTCCCTCTCCTCCTGCACGTCGGGGGCCTCCTGCCCTGGCGGGTCCCTGTTCTGCGGGGCGAGGGCTCTCCTCCGCTGGATCCTGTGGGCACGGATGGGGGGGTCACTGGGCAGCCCTTCTGAAAACACTCAGATTTACCAGGCGGCTTCACAAGCTTGCTCCCTGGGCAGCACCAATGCAATGCCAGGCACAATTTACTTGAATCCATCCCGCAGATGGCGGTTGCTCAAATATTTATCCATGGCGGGGTGGGGTGGGGGGGAAGAATCACACTGGCATGCATGAGAAAAAGGCCAGCTTCAGCTTGTCTTTCATCACTAATATTGACCAGTTCCCCACTCAACACATGCTAATGACCTGGTCATATAAAAGTACACCGAATAGGTTTTTGGAGCTATTTCGGCATTCAACCCCTAGCCGAGTCCCATCTGTTAATATTTGACAACTGAATACTTTTACAAATCTTCTCCCACGTGACTTGGGAGGTCCATCACACACTGTTGGTGACAGATAAGCAGAGACCGGTTAGCAGAAGACCCCAGCCTGATGGAGCTTTAGAAAAACTCTGTCCTGCAGAAAACAATAATTGATGTATTTGGAAAGGAGGTAAAATGTTGGATTTCAACTTCTAACTATTAATTTTGCCTGCTACAGTGAAATGTTCTGAAATTTCAGCAATAAAGCATATCAAAAAAAAGCTCAGATCACATTTACTATTCTGTCTAGGACACTGCAGTTTAACCGACCTTCTGTTGCAACACACTGGGCAGGAACTTGCCCGCAGACATGCTCAGGGAAACTCCAGCAAATTGAGTCTGAAACTGTAATGACCCAAAGGAATAAAAAAGTCCCTCCTTCCATTCTCAATTTCCTCCCCTCCAGACAAACTGGTTAAAACTAAAAAGGTGGGCTTTGCTCACACTTTGCGAAATACTTTCGAGCTCACTCGTCCTCTCCCGCGGCTACCAGGGGTGAGCCAGGAGGGCCCCATCCGGCGCGCAGCCCCGAGCCCACCCCGCGGAGCAGGATGCTCGCTGCTCCAAGGCACCCAGGACGCACCTGAAGATGGGATCACATCCTGCAACTGCTTCTCCGTATCTCACCTCCAAACAGCGCAGGAGAAACACAAAGATCACACAGTGGATGTAAGGCTGAAAAAAAATAATGAATTAGGTTTGCACGGAGAAAGGTAACAACACATTCAATTAATTTTAGTTATAAAGGGATGAATGGACCCATAATTTACTTCAGCTATTGGAAAGATAATTGTGAAGGTCCAAAAGGGAAAGAAGTTAGATTAAAACTTCACATACATTTCCATCTCACACGCAGATCATTTGAAAAGCCTTGACTTCATACTGCAGTTTTAGCTCAGGTAATCTGCACCCTAACAAACTCTTTGGGGCATCCTACAGGATCACAGATCACATCTTTCTTCTGAAGAAGCAGCATTAAACCGATTAGTTAATAACAGCTTTTCACAAGTCTGAAGTCTAAGTTCTGCCTTATACGTGAGCTCCACTTAATCCCCCTGCCATTTTCCCACACATGGTACAGCATCTTGGGGTCACCAGACCAGCCCACGATTACTTCAGTGTACCTCTCCCACCAACATTTAAGGTGAAACTTTCACCACATAACCCACGCTTTATTTAGGGGAAGATGTATGCAAGCCCAATGTAAGTCCATCATATTCGACCAGACATCCATTCCAAAATAACTGTCATCAAATCGGTCCTTACTGCAAATACAGCTACGAAGATGTTATTCCACGAATCAAGAAGACTAATATTGTGAAACAATATGAAGCGCTACGAGAAAAAAAAAAATCAATTAGCAAAACTCCTTAGCACAGTGTGCCACAGTGCAGGACTGGAGCAAGTGTGGGGTGTTGGGATGCTTGGCTATTCTGCAGGATGGAAGCAAGGAGCTTTGATTTCTACCTAGTTTTTGTGGTTCATACCCCCCTCAAAGAGCTGCAGCTTCCTTGGCTGCAGCTAATTCAGAGGTGCCTCAAATCAGCAAGGTTAGATTGATCTTTTCCATCATTTCCTCTCTCTTCCCAGCAAACTCCCTCCCTCCAGGTCTTCCTGTTCCACTGCCTCCGCCTCCCATATTACCCTGGCTGCCAAAATGCAATCACTGTCACAACTTTTTGTATGTAAACAAACAAATAAAAAGATCCCAATTAAATGAAGGATAAATCAAATCTTCTTGATCTCTTCCCTCAATCCCCAGCCTGGACCTTTTCTTCTCCCATTGTCTTTTCTCACTCTTTTGGCAGTCTGTGATTTGGGACAGGGAATTTGGAAAGTGCATTATGGATGTGAGGAGTACAGCACATCTTTCCAGTCTGCACCATTAGGACCATTACTGAATCTAGTAGGACAGGTACACTTACTGATGTAGAGAAGCTCAACCAGCCCAGCAACGGAAACATAGGAATCAAAGTGGAGAAGGTGAAGTAGAAAGCTTCATGTATGTCACTGATCATGTAGAGAGTGAAGTTCATCTGGAATAAAGTAGAAAAAGTATTCGCAATATTGAAGTATTGTTGCTAAAAACTAGGCGATTTGTCAGTGATTTGGGTTATTCTGCTGAATATCCGTATGCCTGAAGTGAAACCTCGAGAGGCAAGATGTGGAAATCTAACATTTCAGAGGGAAGATTCAGTTCACTTACCAGAATGAAGATGAAAGACCAAAGGTAGCGATTGCTCCGTCCCTTGCGAAATTTAAAGGCAATTAAATAGATGAGGAGGATGAGAGAAACTCCATAACCAATGGTGCAAATGATCTAGAAAGAGAGACTGATGTCACCGACAAGGAGACGGGTGTGGATATACCAAATCCTGCTTACAGCAGTGCATTTTGATTAAAATACTGAATGCATCTGGATCACCAAGCAGCACAGCAGCAACAGGCGGGCACCTGCTGTGAGACGAGGGAGGGGGATTTGCTGCTGCACCCCCCGCGAGAGCTCACCATGGACAGAATGGTGCTGGCCTGCAAGGGGCAGATGTGGTTGAACAGCAGCACGACCCCGAACATGAGGCACATCAGGGCCCAGAAGAGTGGGACGTCCACCAGCGCCTGCCCGCACCAGTATGCCGAGGGAAAGAGCCCTGCGAGCCGCAGCTGGGCGCGAGCCTTTATCTGTGATGGCAAAGGGGAGAAGGGAGGCGGTCCAGCAGAGCCCCAGACACTGCTCCTGCTCCTCCTCTTCCTCCATTGCCCTCGCTCCTCCCTGCCCCAGCTAAGCCTCCCTCTCCCTTCCAAGTGCTTTCAATTTTTAGATGAACTGGTGTTAAAAAGCACATCATTCTTAAAAAGAAATGAAAAAAATCTTCCTGACTCCAAAATCTCTATTAATTAACACCCAGGTTGTTCTGACCCCAAGCTGACTCCCTGAGAAGCAGGCTAATGCATTTTGGGACAATGTTGCGTTTGTGCAGCTGCATTTCTTCCAGCACCCTGCCTAGAAACCAGCCCACGAACTGCTGTCCAGAGATGTCACATTTGCATTCACTTCTCCCTGTGCAAGACCACTTTCAGTGCATGCTTTTTACCTTGTAATCCTCCATGCTGCTCACTGCAAAGTGAGGAGGCAAACCAGAAGCCAAAATCAGCATGTAGCTGAGACAGATGAAAAAAATTTCGCGCTTTACTTCTGGATTTTGTGTCTACAGAAGAGAAATTCAGAAATCATCAGTAATCTACAGCTGTCCAGGGAAAATCTAGCTATCTTGGTGCTTGTAGCATGGCTAACTATGCAAGTAGGTTTTTAAATTTACGGCAATTCATTTGTGTTTAAGAACACAAAACAATAAACAAAAGCATTTAGTATCTTAAAATTTGCATGAAGTATTGGAACTACTGTAAATTGTTGAGGATGGGCAGCATCTTTTTGATGCTGGTGCTTGCCAAACGGATGCTGAACAAGGTGGAACCTGCAAATATTGCTGCTGTATTCCTACTTTATTGCTACATAGCACAAGCTTGAATCTCTTATGGCACTGAAACCCTACTGAAAAAAGAACCACTGCAGAAGAAATTCTCATTAAATAGCCCCAGTATTGACTGCTGAGGAATGCCCCCAGTGACTGGCCAGCAGTTGGACCACTGAACCCAAGTGTTGGAGGTGCTGGTCCAGCCAGGCTTCCACCTGTCCAGCCCTTATCACTTCAGCTCAGCTATTTCAAGTAATTTTCAGTAATAAAGGCAGGACGCTCACGCTATAGAAGGGGTTGCTCCAGACACGAATGTGTGCAGTGGAGTTGAAGAGCCTCAGGAAGGCATTGCTGAGGATGTTCGTGAGCACCGGGAAGCAGTTGATGGGCTCTGCGCTGCACATGAGAGTGTATCGGTAGCTCTGAAAGTGTAAGAGGAAAGGATGTCACCTTCATGCCCGTGAGAGGTGCGAGGAGGCATGGACCACAATGAGGATTTTACAGAAAAGCAGATGAAGTCGGACAGTTTTATTGGAGAGTGGGAACTCAGAGACCCAGCTGTGTGCTAATAGGTACCGTGAGCAAAATGATGGATAAAAACAATGATTGCTGGAGAAAAGCAGAGATGACTTGCATTAATACTAAAGATCGCTATAATCCTGACTTCCCACAGACAGGATTACTGGTAGTATTTAATGTGTCAAGCAAATATTCTCCCTTTTGCTGGTGTATGTATTTCCCTATACCCCATTTAAGCATATTTGAGAGAATCCTGTTGGTGTACAGGATGAAAGAAGAAAAAGTATCATTCACCTGGCCTTCCAGGGATATTTTTATAGCTCCATTATATTGTTGCAGGCTTGTGATGTTCTTCTCAAGAGCTATTTCTGGCATTATGTTTTGAATCTTCAAAGCAGCAATGAAATCCTCAATTTCTGATCCTGAAATCAAGTCAAGAACAGAAATTAGAATAACTAGATTTTTAATGCAATCAGTTTCTTATAGACACGCTCCCACTTCCAAAGCAGAGATGTTAAAAAAAATCATTTAGAATCTGAGCCAACTTATATTTTCTCTATTTTTTTCCTGTTTGAACTAAACTTGTTAAAGATTAAGCATGTTCCCATAGTTAAATTATTGCTCTTTTTTTTTTTTTTTAAATTTACTTGGTTCATTATTCTTTTAAATATCAACTACTCATTTATCACCACTAAAATTGAATTTATTTTACTCAAAAGAGAACACCTCCCAAAGCTGCAGAAGTATAAAGGAACGTACAGAAAGAGGAAGGCAAAGTTGGTCTATCAGCTCTAAGGGGACTCAGAGTGGTGCAGAAAGTGAATCAACATCACATGTTCTTCTTCACCTGTATCATTGAGGATGAGAAGATTTGTCAACTTGTTTTGAATTTTGCCTTCAGTGGGAAGAAAATACAAGCTGGCCGTCAGTTCCGAGATACTGGAGTTGTCCCATAATTGAAATCCAATGAAAAGCATAAGCAATGGAAGGATAAATATTCCAAAGAACAGCAATCTAGATGGAAAAACAGACTATGAATGGGTCCAGGGGAACTCCACCTTTAACTAATGGAGTGATTCATGCAGCAAAGGACAAGGAGAGATTTAAAACTGGGGAAAACTTAAGCAATTGAGAGCTCTGCCAGGAAGTTCTAACTGTCCTTATTACCGCAACTTTTAAGAAATTGCCACCTAATTCTTAGCTTCCAAATATCTCCACGTGTTCTTAAGCTTTCCCTCAGTCACCCCAGGGAATGATCAAATCCTTGGGAAAGCCTCAAGCCAGCTTGAGGGGTGCAGGCTTGGCCAGAGCTCCCCTACTTACATGGACCTGAGAAACTTTCCTTCGTGCTTTAGTTTTAAGAAGCGAATTCTCATCATGGTGCAGACTTGCTGCCTCCAGAGCGCCATGCCGCTCACTGCAGTGCTCTCCGGCTCAGAAAACACCAGGAGGCTCTGGTCCCTCTCTTCCAGGTCTCCATCTTCTGCATGTACAGTACGAGAAACACCATTATCCAAAAAGAGTTTTCAAAGGACATGTTTTAAGTGCAAACAAGCATCAAGGATCTTCTGTTCTGAACAGAGGAATGCTTTTATATTAGTCAGAAAAGGAACAATGGCAGAGAAAAAGGGCCATAATTTACCCAGAACTAATTTAAATTGGTGAATTGAAAGTGGCTGAACCTGGGCTTATGTGACTACATGTGCAATATCTTTACTGGCCTTGCGAATTGCCTTCTGAGTAGTTTCTCTCTTCCCACCTCCTGGTCTGGGCAGTATATACCCTTTAAAAGCCTTTACAACATCACTCTTCAATTCCTGTGTTTAAAAGCCTGTGGAAGGTTGAGACCGAATCATCTAGACTTCTCCAGGAAGATAATTGTCACTAAAGGAAATCTGAATTTTTATACAACTGCAATTCTAGCCCTGCCAAAAACTATGAAAAGTCACACGCAACAGAAACTTACATACATATTTTTTAAAACTAATGAAACCTTAATTATGCCTAACTTGCAAAGTGGAATCAATGTTCTACCTTCATGATCAATGGCTTCCTCGCCCTCCAGCTTCAGGAAAACATCTGCCAGGGTTGTCCTGCTAACCTCGTAATTAACCACCCCCTGCAAGGGACTGCTGTCGAGATGGCTGAACAGATCTGCGCAACAGAGAGAGCCAGGCTCACCCAGTGACCAAGGCTTCTTTAGCACAAACTCAGACAGGTGTGATTAACGTACTTTCTAGCATTCACATCTTTAATCTCCATAACTTAAAGGCCATAGCAAAATGATTGTGCTATTTAGAGGTAAGTAGCACAAAATTCAGAGTTCTCAATTACCACCAGCCTTCCTGGTGGGAGAAATCTCATCCTGAAACCAGAGATGACTCAGTTGTTTTTAGCCTGGAGATTAGTTGGTGGATTTTCTTTTGTTTATCTGCAGTATTAATATTAGCATATTCATTAGAGGTTTTCTTTAAGGCTGATGCTTATGCAGCTCTGGGTTCCCTAATCCTACGCAGTGCAGACAAGGGAACATAATTATGACCTTCACAGCAACTTTGCATTCTGCTTTTCCCACCACTTGGTTTCCCATTACAACCCTGATGCAATGACAGGCTTTTGTTACCTGAGAAGCTATCAGTGTTTTCCAGAGGCAGCACGTAACACAGCTCATCCCTGTTCTGTCCTTTGAACACAGCATCAGGGATATACTGCCTGACCAGGGATGATGCAAGCTCAGGGTCGCACAGGTCAGTTATGCGCATCCTGTTTGTGTTAAAAAGCAATGGCTGTAATATTAAATAAGAAAAATAATGCACTCTTCATCCATTTAAAAGACAGAGCCAGCGGTCGTTCTTCAAGTCATAGGGAAACCTCTAAAACTAGGCAGTGTTTCAGTGGGAACTTTTTAATAGACGTCTGCAGTGCCCCTGGTTTTACCATGCACACAAGAAATAGTTGAGGCTAAGAATAATGATTCTGGCCAGCACTGCCAAACCAAGCACACAGAAATAAAAATCCGAAAAAAAGGAACTTTACATTAAAGCCATTGTACGTCACTCTGGCACAACTGAGTATGTGGAAACTGCAATTCATCTTACTCTGGTCCTCTTTTGGCTGCAAAGGAGGTTGCAAAGTCATCTTAGCTACATGCTCAGAGCTTTCAGGATTGGGTCCAAAGAAAAGCAACTTGCTATCCAAAGCAAGATATTTTTGGCAGCCTCAAAAGTCTCCTAAAATGAATTATCAAGATTTCTATTGCTCTATATAGAAACTCCACAGAGACACAGACTCTATGGGAAAATACTCACATCAACTACAAGCTTTTCATAAAAAGAATGATGACCTAAAAGAAAAGGATTTACCTTAAGTGATAGCCAATTCCCCATTTTCTCTTCAAGTACAGAGATGAGCCAACACAATGTAGTCTCCCATTTGAGAGAAAAGCTTTCCGATCTAAGGAGGTATGAATACAGAAGATTTAGGGGGGATTTACAGCAGTTCAGTAGACTGACCTTACTCTGTTCCTTCTGAACTCAACAGATACTTTTATAATGAAGCTAAGAGGAGTAAAATCAGGCCAGGACTGAAGGTTTTTTGTTGTTGTTGTTTAAAAAACACAAACAACAACAAAACCCAACAAAACAACTAAACCCAACAAAACTGCTGCCTTTCACCTAAGCACCAAGGTTGGTTTTTTACTCCTGTATTCTTACAGGCTTATAGAAATTTCCCCACGCAGCCCAAGATAAATAAAGAAATAGGAAAGATACTGATTCCAGCAACGTCACTAACTGGTGTGGGTGCTGCTAGCGCTAAGCCCTGATACAGCGGACTTGCTTCATCCTGAAGCGGAGCACGAGTCTCGGAAGCACACCTAGGGCGGGCTCAGCCTTTGCTCAGCCCGGCTTGGGCGGCTGCTCTCAGACAGCTCGTGCCCAGCAGGCCCAGGCTGCGCCGTGGCAGGACCCCACGGGTGGGCTCTGTGGGGGAAACCCTCGTTTCCACTCCCTAATCCCTCACGGGCTGGTCACCTGGGCTCACCGGCATGAGTGTCGGCCTCATCCATGGACTGGGTGGTGAAGAGCGTCACGCGGCCAGCCCGGCGCTCCTTCAGCAGGCTCCACACCTGGTGCCTTGCGCAGGGATCCAACCCCGCCGTCGGCTCGTCCAAAAGCAGCACCTGCAAAGGCAAGCGAGACCAGCCCTCCACGTGTCCAAACTGCCACTTCCATGTTTACATCATTTTGCTTCGTGCTTTTTGTGGTCTCAGAGAATAAAATGCATCGTCGGATGTCAGCCACTTTTATTGCTCTTTCTTCTATTTCAATATTAGTACCCTTTCTGTTTAAAATACGGTTCTCATTGACCTAGGTTCCTTGATCCTCCTGGCAGCCAAGTCAGTTAGTAGGTCAGCAGGCTTTCCGAGTGCCAAGGGCAAAGGAGCACAACTGTCTGCGTACCAAATCAAAACGCAAAACCATGTGCTAAAACAGTACCCATTGTGTGCGTGCAAGTATGACCAGTGCCTACCTGGGGATTCCCCAAAATTGCAATTGCAAGGGACAGTTTTCTTTTTTGTCCGCCACTCAGAGTGTCAGCGTGGACGTCCTGAAGGTCAGTGAGGTCCAGTGGTGCCAGGACTTTTTGCACCTTGAGAACGTATGAAAACAAAATATGTAAAACTGGTCATATTTTGATTCACACATGGCTACACACAACACAGGAGAGTACAATTTTAGGGTTTAGAACTCACCTACTTTAAATGGATTTGCTGTGAGATAAATACTGCAAATCTGAATTCTGACTCTTATTACATGAGGATAAAAAAGAATTAAAAAAATACTTCTCCCCTAAATTAGGGCTGCTCTCATTTCTGCAGAACAAGATGCTGGTGATAATCTCTTATAAATATGGCTCAAACTGCCCAGGTGCTGTAGAACAGAGGTCAGTGACCAAGAAGCACATACCAACCTCTTGCTCTACTTCCTTCCACTGAATCCCCTTGATGTGAGCAAAAATCCTCAAGTTTTCCTTCACTGTTAACGCTTCAAAATGCAAATTAAATTGTGGGCAAATCCCAACCATTGACTGAATTCCTTCCATATCCTGTACTTCAGATACCTTGTAGTTGTATATCATTGCAGAACCTGCACACAGGAATAAATGAAACAAATTTCATACTGCGAGATATTTGCCAGTTATAAGGGGAAAGCACACTGCTTTGTGTTCACACCTTTGCTATTCATTCCAGCATTGTGGGTGTTTCTCAAGTGTTAAAAAGTTAATACCGTTCAGAAATATTTCAGAGCACCAAGTCTCTCCTTTAAGAACTAAAATATGTTTCCATGGATCAGTAGCTCATGGAAAACATCAGGCCATCCAGATGGAGAAATAACCATCTGCATATGCTTGCACACATGACCGCTTCCACGAGGGATGTGCTAGGGCCGGGGCTCGTGTGGAAGCAGCAGTCTCTGCACTGACAATGAGCCAGGCTGAATGACTGAGGGAAAACTTGTTTTTCTTTTTTGCGTCTTTACCCCTTTTCACTTGAACACCTAACAGCTTCTCCTCTTCCACGTTCAGGTCCATCATCTTACCTGCTGAAGGCTTGGAAAATCCACTGAGCACATTTAAGAGAGCAGTTTTTCCAGATCCGCTGTGACCAAGTAACGCAGTGATCTGGTCTTCATAAATGTGTAAGGACAAACCTAGAACAGAAATATGGTAATGTCAGGATGGGAGTTCGTGAGGCAAATAGACTTGTTTTTTGACTTGCAGCTTGTTGCCAAGTCTGACAGAGGAACATCATCTCTTTTGACACAGATCTGAAACCACGTGTTGTGTGTTAATATTTAAACTAAAAACATTGACTTTGTTTTCTACAAAGTTCATAACCTTCTATTTATCATGACTCAAAAGAGAGCCCACTGAAAGAGGAGAGCCCACAGCCTTTCCAAGATATGAGTGTTCAAGAATTATTTTAAAGCAGCAAATACAGACTTTGCTATCCCATTTCCTTTTAAAAAAGGGCTCATTTTGGATTTTTTTTTTTTTTTACTTGGTATAAACCTTTGAGACCACACTGATATTTTCACTGTCACGTGGAGTTCTTGTTAAACAAAGGGATTTAACAAACATCTCACGGATGTGCTATGACAACGCCAACCACTTGCATACCTGTGGCTGGCAAATACACAAGTGCTTGGAGAGCAGGGCTCAGCCAGTGACAACAGGCGTGGTTCCAGCTAGGGACCAAAAAAACAGGTTTGGTTTGCCCAAATGAGTTTACACTTTGAGAGGGAGGGTTGAGAGGTGATTTTTCACAGCAGCTCATAGCTGCAAAACCCACTGCTTTTAAGAAGACTTCTGCTATTGCAAAAAGTAATAAATATTAATTTTCCTGGAGTGAAAAGGAAAAGACAACAACCCTGTAGAAATTTGTCAGTAATTTACCCCAGCAGAAGTAACCATTGCATAATGCATTTTAACTGTGCTGGAAGCATAATTAAGTACATCCAGTACATTTCAAAAGGAGCTTAGGTTCATATCTAGTGAAAAATGAAATTAAAGTGATTGCAAAACCCCTCTTACCTCTTAAAGCTTCGGTTCTCTTGCCTTTCCTCTTGTATATCTTTTTAATATTGTTTAGTCTAAAGGAAAGGTAAGAAAGCTGTTACTACCGAGTCTCACAGTTTTGGCATGCTTCCCCTGCCTCAGAGTAACCTTTGAAAACTACGGGAAGAGCATTTCTCAACCTCGTCCCCAGAGTGGTCCTTCTGGTCACCATCAGGCTTAGGGTAATTCCATCTGCAGGAATTACTCCGTGTAACTCACTTCTCGTCAAGCTACAAGCCATCCCCTCATCTGTACCTGCTGCTCAGCTCAGTCTACCGGTCACCAGCGCAATACAGCCATGCTCGCCAGGGTCCAAGCAGCCGGTGCCAGCTGCTTCTCCTGCCTGCAGGAGCCGTTACCTGATCGCGTCCTTCCCGGCGAAGCCCGGAGGCATTGGCTCGGCGTTACAGCCGGGGACGGGCTGGTGGCCGCCCTCGCTGCCAGCTCGCGGCCCCCCGGCCCTGCTCCTGTGCTGCAGCCAGTACGACGGTCTCAGGAAGAACGAAGGAGGATACGGCACCCCGTACTTGCCTGAATCAGAAACAAGCAAGGTGAAGTACAAACCGCAAACTGCTCTGTGGCAGCTCAGCTTTGATAAATGCCATGTCCGGCCAACTCTTCTTCAGAGCAGAGCCCTGCGGCAGCACGAAGGGACTGGTAATTTCTGCCATCAAAGTCGCTCACTCGTCCATGTCTATAATGCAGGCAGGCAACAATCACAGCAAAGACTTCTATCGTCACCTCGGGACCAAAATGCATGTGAAAATTAGAACATCCATTTAATTCCAGTGGTTAGGGCTGTTGGAGTAGATGAGACGATCTCAGTGCCTTCCTGAAGGATTTAAGGTTCCTTTTGGAGCCTGCTTTTGAGGTCCAATTAGGCAGCTACATGCAACCAGCTGCTGGCAAACAGGATTCTTCCCAACCTTTTTTTCACAAGTAATACAGCAAATCCAGTCTGCAGCCCCTCACACGAAGCTGCTGTGATGCCTTTTTTGCTATTCCATTTAGATGATGATTTTCTCTGCTCTATCCCACTGCTCCTTTGGCACCTCTCTCCCCAAGAGGGGACCAAGGGTTATAGAAGAAAAGTGCAAGGAATTTTTTTTTCTACTTAAGTTTCTACTTACCAGGCAAAACCTTATCAAAGTAGATGGCCAGCAGCAAATATAAAACACTGTCAAGGGTCAGTATGATGTATAGGTTAAAGAGAGGGTACAATTCTGGTGTAGAGGCTGGTCCATATTTTTCTAATTTTATAATCTAGGGGGAAAGAAAAAAAAAAAAAGCACAAATCAAATGCAACCCTCTCTTTAGCCAAAGATACCACATGCAAGCTGCAGCTGTGTCATCACGGCCTTTCTTCACAAGAAACCCACACCCCCTTGACACTATTTCTAAGCAGGGCAATACTTTATGACCAGAAGTATCAGAAGTGCTTCAGTAAGCAGCAAGCAGCACTCGAACTTGTGCAGAGGTGACCGCAGCGTAAGAGAGATGCCCACAGCTGGGGCAGCACTTGGACACATCGCTGTCCTTGCATATCTTGGTGCCCACCAGCCACATCCCACTGCTGCGCTAATTTTCCAGAGGTGGAAATTCATGGTATATACAGAGCAGGCAAAATTCCTCATACAGTTGAGGTTCTAATTATATTTGTTAGGAATTAGCATGTACTTTTTGGAGTCAAATTTTCTTTTTTTACAAAGTATTTAGGGTGGAGGGGCAATTGTGTCACTCCAGTAATACAAATTACGTATGGCAGCTACTCTGCCAGCTGGCAGAAGCCTGCGGAGTGTTTGCACTGGCTTTATTTTGAGCATACCTTTGAGATGCCAGCTGTAAAGGCAAAAGGACTGAAGAGATTAAAAATCCATTCTAAAGACGGTGGTACTTTTTCAAACATCGTCATAAAGCCCAGTGATCCGAAAATGATGTGAAGGACAAATCCCACAAAACTGGCAATATTAGGCTGCTTTAACAAGGAGCTGAGCATGAAACAGAAGTGAATCTGCAGCAGGAAAAACCAGGGATCAGCAGGAAGCATTTCCAACCGTGATGGGAGGGGGGGGGGGGGGGAAANNNGGGAACAACACATGAAAATCCAACAAACAACATTAAGAGACCCATCTGGGTTCCAGTTGTGGCTTACAGATGCACAAAGCATCTCACAATGCTCGCATCATTTAGCGGACAGCTCTGATATTTTGGGCAGCTCTATAGGGCCAGGCAGACCAGACCCCTCTCTGCCTCCCCGGGGGGCAGCCCCAGCCCCGCACAGCACCAGCCATCCCATGCATGCTCACGTTACCACCGCTCCTTGCTCTGATTTCAAGTCCAAATCTACCAAAACTGAAGAGGAGGAGTGATATATTAGCCTACAAACCATAACAAGAAAGCCTGGTAAGGGGGAAGTTTTTGTTACTTTCTCCCAGCCTTGGAGTACTCTGCAGTCTGAGTTTTAGGTGCTTTAATGAGGAAATGGAAAAATTCACTCATCATTTAAAAAACAAAAAACAACAACAACAGAAAAAAAAAAACCAGACTTACAGATGCTATGCCATAAAAGAAATAAAAGAAATATATTTCCAAAAAGTTGCGATCGTAGGTGACTCCTTTAATCGTGATCACTGTCAGCAGACTTGCTGTTATTGAAATGTAGATGGTGTACAGGAGGCTCCAGGACAACCTGCAAACCAAGGCGCAGCTATTGTTGCCTCTGTAGGTGACAGCAGCTGCCATGACACAGCCAGTACAAGATGCTCCCTTTTTCATTCAGACACAGTCGTTCCCAAACACACTTCCACCTCCAGTTTCCAGACCAGAAAGGAGCAACCAGCCCTTCCTTGCTGGAGGAGGGGGTTTCGTGGTCCCCGCGCTGCCGAGGGGAGCGAGGAGATGCCTCATGCCCACCCAGACCTCTGCAGATGCAACCACAGCAGCAAAGAGCCGCGGAGCTCTGTGGCCAGCATTACTCATCCCTGTGCTTTTCCTAATGATTGGAAATACCCATGCTCAGAAGGCTTCGGAAGTAGATCCCTCCTGGTTTGGTACGCCCTATGCCCCCCATGCTTCAACATTTTTCTCCAAAACTCATAATTTCTTCACTTTTTCTTTTTCTGTTCTCTTTCTTTTTTCTGTTCTGTTCTCTGTATCAGCCTGTTACCTGGAGGTCTGCAACACCTGGACACCAAGAACTTCGCTACACGCAGAGTGCTCTTTCACTTCTTTTTTTTTGGAAGAGATCAGAGCTCCGTGTAACAATAAACAAATCCTGTATCAGAGCAACGTGCTTGGAAACTGACCTCCTCCAGCCAACGATACGTTGCAGATAAAAGCAGCAAAGGTTTTGCTTCAATGACACACAAAACCTGGCTTCAGAGAGCCCACACACATGGTCGGGCGATTGCCTACGACCGCTGCCCAGGTCTGCGTTCTGCTGTTTCTCAGCTGGGACCGGTACCCGAGCGCATCCGCCCCACAAGCTGGCCCACGTCCGACAGACACAACAGAACTCCTGTCATTACGCAGTTTAATTCCGTGAGGCTTACCAGAAGGCGATATCTTGTAAACCCATTGCTTTCATTAACACCTTGAGCTTCTTTTTCTCTCTGATAACTTTCACTGAGAGAAAGTACATATATGGGGAGAAACACAATATCATGTAAATGATGAACCAGATATAATCCAATTTATATATGGGTTTGATCAAGGGTGACTGCAGACGAACGCCGCTAATTGATTTCATCTCTTCCCAGACAGAACGGTTTGTTTTCATCTGAAGAAAAGAAGTTAACTGTTAATTTTATTTTCTATAATGAAACAGCCAACATTGGAATAAATAGCCTTTCATAGATGTTAAAATTATTAGTTTTTCAATAACAATGTTAAGTTTAAAAGTGGCAAATTAGCCTCAAAATTTAATATCTTTTTGTACTGCCATGTAATAAACACTGATGCTGCCTTTGGGCTATAAGGACAAGCATTGCCTACAAAACAGATGGAACAGGAATATAGCAGAAGCAGTGAAGCAATTATAGTTATAGCTAAAGGGCAGGAGCTTTACTGCTCCGTAAATGCTGTACTTGGAGTTGATTAATTTTTCATGATGGAAGAGTTTATCACCGAAAAATACAGTTTGGTCCATATTGAACATTTCACATCTATTTTTCAAAATGGACCAATCTGATAAAAATAAAAACTCAAAGATAAACTTCTGGCAACAGTGTTTCCATTCATTTCATTTTGAATTTTCCTGTAAACCTGCAAATAAAAAATAAAAAGAAAAAAATAAAAAGAAAAAACAAAGAAAGAAAAAAAAGTTTGGCAGCAAAATAGGTTCCACACCTTTTAATTCCACAAATGGACTGTCGACCTTTAAGTCACCACAGCCCACAGTTATTCCACATGTGGGCTAATTTTCAACATAAACCAGGATATCTCTTGCACCCAAAAGAAAGATGCAACTTGTGATGATGATCCATCATTCTTTTCACTTTTGAATGTCACTAGGTATTTAAAAGGTTAATGGTCACAGAAAATGATTTTTTTTTTTTTAAAGTAATGTTTACGGATAACTAGAAAGAAACCATATTTTCCATCATGATCATACTTACTTCTATAACTGCTGCATCAATGCTGGACTGCACTGATAGGAAGCCCACATACCAGTACGAAGGAACCTTGCAGGTGGTTAATGAAAAATTGGAGCAGGTATCTGTGAGAAAGAAAGAAAATGAAGCATTTTATCTATATATTTTCATATATATGTGTACGTATATATGCATATGTATACGTATATGTGTGGGGTTGAAAACGTATTTGACCTAAGAGTCGAGGAATCACAATTTAGTACTACTGAGCCTGGAGCAGCTGTTTTTCTCCAAGAATAACGTGACATGGGGAGTTAATGGCTGTGGCTCCATGGTTTCCTTCTAGGTGAAGGAAACTTCAAATTCTAATTAAAATCTTTCTTGAAGCATTTAGCACATACAGCCTTGATCCCTTCTGAGTGGCACGGCAGCACAGAGATCCATCTATACCTTTTTTAAACGTAAAATCAAGTTCTCTGGTTTCATTTATTTGTCTTACCGATGTGTTCAAAAGCATCATTTGGAGATATCACACTGTAGCTTTGGAATCTGAGATGGTAGGAGAAGTCATCCTTAAAAACAACACCAATAATGTCATCGTCCAAAATTCCTCTTGTTTCCAGGATTTTCTCGTTTTCCACCTCTTCTATTAATATACCTGAGAATAAACACCACCACAGCAGAAACTCTGACTAGCGATGCAGCAACACGAAGCATCAGCCACACCGTGGACTCGTGTGAATTGTGATGTCCAAACCCTTTCGTCTCCCACCACAACGAAGGCTGATGTGCCCGCGGTGTCAGTGTCGGTTCAGGCCCTGCAGCTGCACCCAGGATCTAAGAGCAGTGTTACCTGTCATTGCAGAGTCTGAAGCCACTTTGCTCATTATTCGCCTGGTGGTGTTTGTTACAGGTGTATATGCAAGCGTCACTCCCGTAGAGTTAAAGGCGGGATCATCTAATCGTCCAAGGAATTCGTAAGGGATTTCTTGCCGTGGGTAGTGGTATATCATACTTGACGATGTTTGTATTATTAAGAGAAAAACCGCAGATGTAATCCATTCCTAGACGAAAGGAAGGAAATAAAGGTGAGTGGCAGCACTGTGATTTGGAAGTTGGGTGCTGTGGAAAGCGTCTGGTGCTGCTTCAAGGACTTCTCATCAGCACTGATCTGCCTGCATGGTCTGGCTCATCCAGACACGAATGCTTTCTTTCTGTAAGCGAGCTACTTCACAGGTGTAATAATTTTAAAATATGAGGACTGTGCCAAGTGAAAAACATGTTTTCTTAGTACCAGAGCCAATGAGGTCTGCTGATAATTTTTCCCCAGGAATTGCAAGTTGGACATTGTGTTCTTCTGGTCAGCACAGAGATGGGATCAACAGCCCAAAGCAACAAGCCAGCTTTGTAACAAGCACTTATTATGCTGTGATATTGTAGTGTCACGGGAAGAACTTTAACTGTGGACATTTTCCAGAGAGCCACATTACCAGCTGAGGCTTCTCATGTATCACCTAGTATAAAAACAATGCAATGTAAAAATACTTGGTAGTGGAAATCCTACCTTCCCTTTGGAAGAACAGATACTTGCCTGGAAACTTTCTGTTTTCTTTCTCCACACCAGCAGAATGTTTTTCCATAAGAGAGCCCAGGTTTGCTGATTTATTTTTGAGGCTCTCTTGAACATTCTCTGCATTTTCCCAGCTAGGATGAGACACAAAGGAATATTATTTAGAATGAAAGAAGTTATTGAAAGTTAGTATATTTACTTGGGTAAACTCCACCTCAGAGAAATCCAATAACATGTCAAAGGTCAAGAGCTTTTCTGCGTTTTACAATTTGGACAAGCAAGGAGAGGTTCAAAGGAAATAGTGCAGGATCATGCACGTGAACACAGAGCTGGCTCAGACCCAGCTGCCTCTTCTACATTCACGGATTCATCCCACGTCATCCTCAAGAGGCTTTGTAGGAAGAGGCTTTTAACTGGCTACAGTTTGATTCTTTATTTATGTAAAGTTAACAACAGAAAAGCCAATGTGAAGGCATTGAGTGTCAAATAGAGGAAGGAATTTCTAGAACTCTAATTTTCTTCTTCTTCTTTTTCTAATGCAGTTATTCACAATACTTAAACCATTCTTGATCTGCAATAACAGCATAAAGGCTAGCGGCTGAGTGCAGCAGCTCTGGCATACCGCACACTCAGCTGAGCTCCCAATCCTGCATTTCTTGCAGGGAATTTATGTCATGCCTTAGCCATGCATTGGTAAGCCACTGCTCATCTGCTCTGGATATCGTAACTAGACCTCGGAACACCCATTACATACAGACATGCACATAAACATACCTTCTCCCCACATTAGCTACGGGGGGAGGCAGCTCCCACCCAGGAGGCAAAGTCAGAAACAGCTTAGACGTCAGAAAGCCTAAAAGAGATGCTGCTGCTGTCTCCTTAGAGACTGATTTTTTTTTTTTTTTTTACCCAAAAGCTATGTAACAAATTATAAGTCTAATACAGCTTGAGCAGGGCATCATTAAGAAAACAGTCTGCTTCTTTATATCCTCCTAAATACTGAGCAGGGAAGTAGTGGAGTTGAGAAATATTAATTCCAGCTCCAACTTTGACCATGTGGCCAAGTCGCAAACATCCTGTGCAGGAACAACAGCAACTTCACCATAACTGGCTGCACAACCTTCCCAGAACGAGAGCTGGGGAGGGAACCTCAAACCATGTTTTTGTATTTTAATCCTTTAAAATGGCCGAAACCAAAATCAAAGCAAGTTTAAATGCATTGTGCTCTTTTCCCCTTGGACATCATTTCCTGATTTCACGGATCGGGCAGCTGGAGTTAATAAATGTTTCTACTACTCTGTTCCCCTCATTGTTTGTTTTTGGAAGAACTAAATATTTGTGTACTCCCGGGGCGATAGATCCCTGTTTACCCTCTGACTATTAGCACAAAACTTATCTCTCTGGCGTGCTCTGTTTGCCCGGCCCAAAGCTTTCTCCCGCGCTTCCACATCGCAGCCTACTATGAAGGCCAAAGGCAATTGGGAAGCGATTTCGAGGAAGTGCTACGCTTTTTTGTCCAAGTCTGGATTTCACTCATTGTGAACTGAAGGCAGCAGCCCAGCCGAGGATGTTGGGGCAGTAAACAAAGGTTCACGTCGGAGCATTTGAGTAACAAGGAAAGTACGATGGTCTTGTAAAAAAAAAAAAAAANCTACTGGTTTTAATCTTTTTTTTGCTTTTGGAACAAGAAACAAATACCCCCTGGAAGCTGAAACATGAAGCCAGAAAGTCAAACAAATGGTGATGTCTACAAATGTTGCATGAACTTCATCAGGAAGAACTTCAATTTAAAGCAGATACAAAAATGTAAGAAGTAGAGATGCCTCTACAGTATCTGAGATTCAAAACTTCAGAAGACAGAAACCAAACACCAGAAATGTTTTGGAGACAATGTTTGAGAAGCCTTAAACTAGTAAGAGCATCACTTGTAAAACTGGACATCTCTGGCAACTTTTCCTTTTCGAGGGCTCAATAAATGCACCCAAACTTCATGTTCTCCAGGAACACGCTTCCTAGGCATGGCAATAACCTCTGCTGGGATTTTGTGTCTTGCTATACCGAAGGTAGTCCTAGGAAGGCATGTCTGGTATAACCGCTTCATTCCTACACTTACTTAACCATCTCAGGGATTTCCTACTTGGCACCTCCTCAGATTTTTTTTCCCCCTCTCGTGTAGAATTAACAGAGCATATTGTGACTAACTCCTAAACGCAAGCTGCTCTTCAGCATTACTGGCAGGAAAACCTCAGTGCTGGCTGGGAAGAAAGAAATGTGCGCTGCATCTTGTGCTTCCACGAGGAGCTGCCGACTTTGCTCGCGCCAACGATGAATCCCCGCGCGCGGGAGTGCAGAGGTGAACGTGCTCCCTCAGTGCCCTCCTGTTTGCGAATGACTGCAAACAAAAAACTGCAGCTGGCCCCTACACAGCACTGTCTTGCCTACCTGATAAACACGGGACAGATTTGCACCGGCTCCACTGTAACACACAGTTCTTGAAATGAGTTTTTTTTCTGGCTCTGAACGCTAGAAAAACAGCTCTAAGCCCATCCCATATCAAAGTTCAACACTTCGATTCCCCCAGAGAAGCAGACTTTGAGGGTTCCCATCTTTAAAAGCCTTTATTGGTGATGCAGGGCTGGAGGAGGGAAGGGAGGCGAGGTTAGCTGGGTGGACCCGGTGCTCGACCTGCAGCGCTCAGCCTGCAGGCGCAGCGCATCAGTGGCAAGAATCAAAATCCACGCGCACCCAGAAGAGCAGA
Organism: Chauna torquata; assembly: GCA_013399475.1. Taxonomy (NCBI): domain Eukaryota; kingdom Metazoa; phylum Chordata; class Aves; order Anseriformes; family Anhimidae; genus Chauna; species Chauna torquata. The sequence goes on from VXAL01009187.1 coordinate 588,225, forward strand.
GTATTTTTGCTGCTTTGTCTCTCAAACATTTTGATGCAAATCTCAATGTTTGTCAGAGAGCAGAGCTGGAAGGTACAGATCTTATGTTTTTAGCATAACATTATTAAAATAATCTGGCAAAAAAAAATTGCTAAAAAACCCCTCCATGAAAATGCCCTAGGTATAATTTTTCACTTACAAAACAGAAATATGAAACTGCTTACCTGGTAATGTGTTTTCCATTAGAAGTGTGGCTCCTGCAGCTCAGAGATGTCTGGGCTCGTCGTCTCTTTGCAGTCCTGGAGAGGGTTCAACACCGTAACGCAGCTGATGGCCATGCCCCTCTCCAGCCTGACGTCAGAGTCCGGTCCCAGCAGTGCAGACGCTCTCAATGCTTCTGGAGCAGCGGCGACGACCCCACCAGCAAGCAATGTCTAGAGGCAGCTGGCCTAGAGCTTGGAGGTATTAAAGCTGCGTATTGCATTACATTACGTTAACAGGGCATGTGCGTAGTGCGTAACACAACAGCATGTTTCTACCGGGCTTACAACCCATGAATACATCAGGAAATACAGGGGGGAACAAAACCAAAAGCAAAACAAACTAAACGCCATCTGACATGCAAGTCATTTTTAAGATTTAAGGAAGATAATTGATTTTTAAAGAAAGTTCACTTGATTTTGCCACATTAACAACAAAATGACACTTTTCAGAGAGAAGAGCCCCGATCGGCTCGGTGTCTGCTCGTGCACTTACCTTTCCCAAGGGTTTCCTTTTTGCTGTTGCCAGTGCCAGGGAGAACCGCAGTGCTGAGGGGCACTGGGACGGCTGAGCTCAAGATCCCAGTTGTGCGGCAAAGAAACCTCATCCCTGCCCGAGCTCCTCTGCTGGGAAAGCTTCACTGCCTGCTCCCCATCGTGCTCAGAGCCTGAGTCAGCAAGAACTCCTTCCTCTGCCAGGACAAACCCTGTGTCCAAGCATCAATGGTACTTTTATTTCTTCTTTTTCTTTTCCCCTTTGTTTTTAATAATTTTTTTAGTTTCTACTCCTTTTAATTGCTTTTCCAGCTGCTGCCACACAGCTGGAATCAAGATGGAGGGTTTTTTTTTTTTTTAAAAACACATTTCCAATAGATTTGCATTCTAATAAGGGAGGTGAGGAAATCAGATAAGCCAGGAAATCCAAATGAGTTGGAAGTGCGTATAGCCACCTGACCACTCAAGCAGTTAAGAGAGTAATTTGACTATCCTAGAACTTCAGCAGCTTGAGGACTCTGCATCTGATTTGTAGAATTGACTGAAAACACAAAAGCAGCCTGGTTGTTGCTTAAAAAGAGGCTGTAGCTCTTCTGCAGCTGCTGATTTACTCAAAGAATGAGCTCACTTGAGAGGAGCAGAGCATTTTCCTGCATTGCTTCCCATCGCGCAACAAGCAGGAGCCGAGGAAGGCTGCTCGTAACTGCAGAACAGCACAGCAGAGATGCACAGCTCATTTTTAGTGAATTCACTTAAAATAGGAATAATAATACAATGTTTCTGACACATCTCCTGCACTATAGCGCACTTGTGGTAGCCAGCGCAGAGCAGAACCCTGGCATGCTTGCAGGTTATGTACAGAAAAGGCATTTTAATACAGAAGGGACACCTGCTGAGACACCTGCCTTCGGGTTTCCCATCCCACACGGGTGCTGCTGCTGGCCTCCAGCTCAGGTCAGCCCTTTGGGGCTCCCCTGGAAAGCAGCAGGAGAGCAAGCCTGTAGCATCTCAAAATGCTGCTCGTGAGATCTCCAAGCAGGTGCTGCACAGGATTTCTGAGGAGAGGCTCAGAGCCAGGCTGGCATCAGCCCGCCCGTGTCTACCAGGGCAGGAGAGGTGCTGGGGACAGGGTCAGGCACTCCGAAGGGGACGCTCGAAGCAATTAATTTGGGAAAAATTAGAACTGAAAGCGTAAAGAAACTCTCACTGAGGAGAAATTCAACATGCTGAATTAAGGACTTTCTGAAGATCTTTTACAGAAACATTACAGGGAAATGAATTCATTTTACTGCTTTAAAAAAAGAAGCAAGAAAAAAATGGCATGCTGCCTTTAAGACACCATTAAATACAAACTAGTATGAAAACCTGGGAACTTTGACCAAATTTGGATTAAACTTCTTCAGGGTTGTTTTCTTCCCCACCAGAAGCACAGCCCCCTTTCATTATGTCCTTAACCGACCCACAGTGCTGGAGGTGGGCGTCTTCCTCTCCTCCTCCTCCTCCCCCCAAACCATCACCATCAGCCTTTCGCTGCTCCTCGCCCCATGGCGAGCACCCATCCAGCCACCCAGTGAGTCTGGTTCTGGCATGGATCCAACCGGAAAAAATGAATTACTTTTCTTTGGTGGGGTGAATTTTCAAGTGGAAGAAAATGATTCATCGCTGCAGATGCACAGCTCCGCGTGCCAGGAGCGCGCAGCTGCCACGGGGTCACTTCTAGCAGCAGCCCAAAGTGGGGCTGGATTGATCTGGCAGTGAAACGTGACAACCACAGGCTGTTGAAACCCGAGTGTTGCAACACTGCAATTCCCTGAATTCAATTAAAAATATAATCTTAATCTCTGTGCTAAAATAACCAGCAGTTTCTGCAGCCTGACAGCCCCAGCTGTGCTGACCGCTGCTCACTCACCCACCTGCACGTCCCGCTGCACACCGGGAACGGCCAAGGCTTTGGAGAACAGTGCCCCTACTTCTAGGGCAGCAAAACACACACGTAATAGAGACACAAGCGTTTAACAATCCCATCCATCTTTATTTTGGTAGTACTTTCTGCTGGAAAAGGGAAAACCTCAACTTTACAAACACAGCAGAATGGTAAAATAGCAAAAAAAAAAAGTATGAAACAAACTGCAAATGATTTGAAGTGCCTGACTGTGACACCAGGAGCATTACAAACATGTCACGTTTGGACCCATGACCTTCCACTTCCTGCTACCAGAACACTGGATGTCAGCTACATTATAGACTTCACTCACTGTACAGATATTTTTAAATAAGGGCTTTTCTTGGTAATGTGAACAAAATCAGACGCATTAAATTCCTCCATATAAAAATACATCCTTATAATAAGACCACAAAGTAAAGGCATCTTCAAAGTTTTGAATATCCTAGCTAATTATTCAGCACAACGTGCCTGCAAAGCAGCTAAAGACCGTTATGCCTGGAAAGGTGGCACAAAGGGAACTGATTTGCCTGAAGACCCACAGTGAGCCCGAATCCTGTGCTGCATCACCTTCCAGCCATTTTACCTCCTACAGCACAAACTGGGGGACAGAAAGTGTTGCTAGGATGTGGTACGTCCCTGCTAACAGCCAAACAAAGGGACTTGCACCTGCAGAAACAAAGTTCTAGCCTTTTCAGGGTATTCTATAGTTTAATTTTGCATATTTTTCCCCATTCTGGCAATTACAGACATCATACAACACTTTGGAAGACTTCTGACTACAGTACACTGCGATTCCGGAGATGTTTTGGTGTGGCATCTTCTGCCACGCTGAAACACAATGCCACAACACCAAAAAGATCCCACCCAAATACGCAGTTAACTCAACGCACCAAATGCTTTGTACGTGTAGCTGCACAAACACAGTGCCACCATCAACTGGCACACGCAAGAAAAAGAGTGTCAAGCTGAGGAAATCTAGATGCTAAGAAAGTTTTCGTAGGGTCTATTTTAAATGTTAGACGATAAACTATTTGAAATAGGCTGATGTTACCCAGACAGAAGTATTATTGTATAGAACTACAAGTGAAAGAGAATAAAATCACAAGAAGACGTCAAGGCTATCAGGTCACACCTGCGCTTTCGTTACGTGAAAGGAGCGTGCGCTACTTTGCTGGACAGGCGCGCAGATGACACGCGACAAATGCCATTTACAAAGAGATGAAAGGAACATGTTTTTGGAGACGCTTGTCTTGGACATACACAGATGGGAAAGTATCGTGAGACACAACCATGAGCCCCACCTGTGCAACAGCTGCGGGAACACATTCAGAGACCGGCCAGCAGCGGGGATGCGGCGGGGAGCAACTGGCTGGTGGCTCCTTGCTGCTAAAGAAAAGGCAGCAACAGTGCTGCATAAGCAGAAGGGCTGAATTCGGGTCATTTTCCTCTTCTTACAGCCCTGGAAAGACTGCTGCTAGAGCTGCAATTTACAGACTGTGCTTTAATCCTCTCTTTACCCCTACTGCATTTCCCGCACAGCAGAGGACCGTCCCCTGCGGAAGCGAGCAGGATGTCCCAATGTTTCCACAGTTCTTGGGCTCAAATCTTAACCACAAAACAAAATGGGTACTCTTATATGCAACCTAAGGGTACGAAGGAGGAAGCAAAAGTTGCACACAGAGTTCACATCTCCCTGTGCTAAAGTGAGAAACGTTTCTATGATGACAAACGAGAACAGATTTGGGCTCTCAATGTGATGATAAACCAGTACTACAGACTACGTACAAACAGCTGGGACACAGAAATCTGCATTAACCCTTAGGTTTCTGAATTTTCAAGAAAAACAGTTATTTTCGAACTTTAATGTGAAGATACACAATTGATATGACTTATGAAGCCAATGTTTTGATAAAAACGGATCACTAAATTTGTTCATTGCAGAACACAATGAACTGCTAACAATCTTCAATTTTACTTATAAAACTAAAAAAGTGATGATAGCTTTGTGTAGAAAATAATATATTTTAAACATACATTTGCTGTATCTTAGGATAAAGGACTACTTATTCTTCTCTTAGTGCTTCTATGCAAAGTAAAGGCACTATTCCTACTTGTGAGGTTGTGAATTTGGATCTTACTCTTCCGGGTGTACGAAGGTGAATGAAAAACTGCCATGCTGGGAAGAAGCACACTACGCAGAGCACACTACTGCATTACTTACTGCAATCACAACAAAGAGAGATTAGGAAATGTGTTGTATGTGCTTACGGATTCACTGTCAAGAACGAAAACATCTAAAAAGGCCTGTCTCCAGGAACGGCTGGCAGGATACATGTCGTTACGCCCAACAAAAGAAGCAGACTGCTTCTGACAAAGACTAGAATTACACACGTTTCTGCAAATCCCATAACCGCACAGCTATGTCTTTGTACTTTCACCAAGCTGGGGGGAAAAAAAGCATCCACTTCTGTATAGCTTGCTGAACCCTACAGTGCATGCACTACACACATCAGTGCCACCAAGACTGGCAGCATGAGTTAGCGACATCTGCCAATTTGCAGTAAAAAGGAATACAAATGTTGACAAGTGCTGTGTCGTATCTGTAAACGAGCAGTTTCAGGTTGGTTGGACACCAAGCTAAGCCCGTGGTGTATTTCAGGACCCTGTTTGCAGTGAACACGATTACATTGGAGCAATTTTTCCCCCTCTCCTAAACAGGTGCATCTCCTAAGCGTGAGCAGGGATGGATTAGCCGCGGGGAGCAGGACCTCGCTGGGCAGACAGCGATGCCATGGGGGAAGGATGCTCCAGGGGAGCTGGTGCTGCCCAAATGCAGGGTCTGCAGCAAGGCCAGCCCAACCCAGCGGTGCTGCTCCGGCGGAGCACGTCGGCACGCGCGGCGAGCAGCAGTACAGCCGAGGCAGGCGCTGCAGCACGAGCGGAGCCGAGCCACCAACCCCAGGAGATGACTGACTGTCCCGGCAGCATCTTCTCACTCATTGCAAACTGGGAACCAACCAGCAGAGAAGGAATTTCACAACAGCCAGAGTAACGGTGGGGATCCTCACTGCTTCCACCGCTACTGCGGAGGTATCCCTCAGGCCAGGATGCTCAGCATTCCCAAGTGCTCTTCTCCTTCTCTGTCCCAACGCTGATGTTTTCCATGCGCACACCTGGCAGCTCCCCCAGCACAACCTGGTGCAGAGAATCATCGCTTGCACAAACCACCAGCTGCCCGGCAAGCCTGTGGGATGGCGAGGCTCAGAAAACAACCCTGTCCTCCTGCGTCCTCTCCCACCACAGCGTGCTGTTCAGGGTGCCGAAGCTGCTGTCCTCCTCCTCCTGCTCCTTAGCAAGCTCCACAAAGACCTTGAATTGACATAAAGGAGATGAATGTGCCTGGTGGCCTGTAGGAACTTAGCCACGAGACAATTCATGGTAAAAGTCTTATAAATACAGAACATATCGATGCAGATAAGAGTAGGAAGTTTTTAGTATTTTGGATTTTTCCTCCCACCTACCCTCCCACCTCAACTCATCAAGAAAACAATGGAAAGGAAGCTGAACGACATTTATCGTCAGCAATAACTAATCCAGAATAAGCAATAGCACCCCTCAGCTTTATCCCCTTTTCAGAAATAAATTACAATGCCTATCTTTGAGGAAATCACAGCGATAGTTCCACTAATGCCACAAATTTGTTTTGCTCCAGCCAGTGCAGCTGGCATGTCTTATTTTAAAATGAAAGGAGAAAATGGGAATGAAAAGAGAAGAGGAACTGAAAGTCCCAATTCACGTCCTGGGGAAGTGTAGCCCCATTTTCCCAATGCTGGAGCAGGCGCCAGCGGAACGGCCTTGGCACCTGGGAGCCGGACACCGAGCTCCAGCTGTGGGCATGAGGATGCCCGGCTCGGGGGTGCCAGACATGAAGTGAATCTGCCCCAGACACCTGCAAAAATCCCATTCGAAAAACGGCACTGCCTTAGCCTGGCATGCTTTACTTCCACAGACTGTCATTTGCTTTAACATACCTGTTCCAGTGTTGCCTGAGAAAAGCTGTACTCCTCGATGTTAAAGGCATGTTTTACTGTTAAAAGAATTCACGAGAAAGCGTATTTAGGAATACTTCATTATCTGAGCGAACCAGATTTAAAGCACTTAAGCTAGTACATGTGCTTACTTTTGACTTCACAAGAAACAAGGCTGGGAAGAATGGCAATAGAAAAAAAAATAAAATGGACTTTGAACAGACATGCAAAAGTGCCTCTGCACACAGAATGAAGGCAAATGTGTCAGCTGTGGGAGATGGAAAGATTTCCGAACATAACGTGTGGCAAGTGCTTAGTTACCTTCTTCCAGCTTGGAAAAAGAATGTGAAAGAGACTGTACATCTTCTCTAGGAATTTTATATGCCAAGATAGAAGCAAAACTGAAACAAAGAAAACAAAATTACCTTCAGATAAAATAAAGCAAAAATATGAATATCCAAGTGAGCAGATTTAAATCATTTTCTGAAGACTACTCCAGATATTTTGAAGAGTCATCACCATACAAGAAAGCTGGGATGATCCAGCTCTGGGAGCCCAAAAAAATCAAAATCTGGTTTTGCTTCTGCTGTGCCATACATTTGCACACATGGCTCGGATGCGTGGCCCTGGCCAACAGCATGGCCACCTCAGGTTTGCTGACTTGCAAAATGCTTCTTTTTTAAGCTATATATGAGTATTTTTTGTAAATATTACTGCTATGGCGTTCCTCACTCAGTACTGAGGAGCTGCTGAGAAATCAGAGGCTTGTATTAACCTGAGTGTCTTCTGTGTACTTGTTACAAATTACCTTTCCTGACGATTTGCGTTTGGGAAGATGTGCAGAATCTGCCTCTGCAGATACTCCACCTGTTGTTCATCTGCTGTTTCCTTTAATTTCATTTCCAAGAAGTATCCTCTGCCAAATTTACTCTTCAGGTGTTGAACAGTGCCTATACACCTACCAATTGCAGAGAGAGAAAAGGCGTTGCACACTCTACACCACACTCCAAAAGCAGGCTAATTTCTAACAGCCCCTTTCCACATATTTATTTCTGCTCCAGGTTTAGATGAAAAAAAAGTTGTCTGCTTACATTTTCAAAGCAGTACACCCCAGCCAGCAGTGCCCCATCCTCCCTCACCAGCAGTACCTGAGCTGCCCGGCCACCAGGATGGCCACGCGGTCGCACACAGCATCTGCCTCCTCCATGTAGTGTGTGGTCAGAATAGCTGCTCGCTCCTTGTTTTTAAAGGCTGCTCGAATTGCCCGCCTACAAAACAGGAAAAAATAAATCCCCAAGCAGAACCCAACTGAAGCAACAGCAAAACATCTTTGAAGCCGTGCATGAAATGTTGGGAAGGTACTGTAAGGGGAATCATCAAGTAACGCTGCTGTAAGAGAAAACCAAATTCAGCCTTTGTTTCCTTCTGGTTACTGAAGTTTTTCACCTGTCCTGCTTAAAGACAGCTGAATGGCAGCGTTTTGCAGAGATCTGCACAGGCAGACTGCCCCAACAGCAAGTGCTTGTGTGTTGGTGCTTGTGTGTTGCATATTAGACTTCCTCTCTCCTGCCAGGCGTGCAGTGACTTCCAGCAGCCCTGGGGCTGGTTTGGGGACTAAAGGCAGAGCAAGGTGTCAGCCTGAGCTCTCTTGTGTTCGGCGTGGAACAGCCAACCTTGGATTAGCAGGAAAAGAGAACTGTGATGCTCCAACACAAATCCTTTTATTTTATGGATCAATACTCTGCCCACAGCAACTACTAACACCTGGATTTTTCAGAAAGATGACTCAAATCTCATACTCCTTGTATTCTTTTACCTTGAAGATTCCTTCCTCCCAAATTCCAAGCTCTTATCTCCAAGCTATTCCAGGAGAGGACGCAGAGGGAGCGCGTCCTGCAGGCGGGCAGTGCCGACTGCTGCCTGTGGCTTTCCTGAGCGTTAGCAGCGGCCAGGCTGTCACCCAACACGCAGGACGAACTCCCGAGCGGAGCAGCCTGCTGCAGGCGCAGCCCCGCGGCACTCACCACATGTGCTGCTTGGCTTTTGGGTCCATGCCGGTGGAAGGCTCGTCCAGCAGCGTAACCCGCGGGCTGCCCAGCATGCTCAGGGCGAAGCACAGCTGAGAGGAAGGCAAAGAACAAGGGTAACTACAACACCTCCTGCAAACAGCCGCCACGGAGCTTTAGAAGCTCTTCTGTACCTTGCGTTTCAGCCCAACTCCCAGCTTCTTTGTTGTCTTCTGCAGGTGGTCTTTTAAATCCAGGGCACTCGAGATGCTGCGGAAGGAGAACCATAGATGAAAAGCCCACCTAACACAGAGTGCGATGGTTCAGCTTTCTTCTCATCACACTGCATGCAAACACTCCCATTTAGAGGACTCGATTGCAAATATTTGTACAAAAAAAGCAAAGCAATTAGCAGCATCAGAGCTGGACGCTTCCATCAGTCACCCGCCCTGTGTCCCAGCAGAGCCTGTGGTGACAACCCAGATGTGGGCTCCCCATCCTTGCAGCCCCTGCCAAAGTTGTCACTGGCACTCCAGAGCTTTTAAAAAAATAAAAATAACAACAAAAAATAAATACAAATACCAATTGAATTTTGTGTGACTGAATCTTTATCTCCTCAGCTATAAACTAGCTCTTGCTGAATTTGCTAAAGCAATCTGATCATAAATTTGAATTAAAAAATACTGTTAGGAAAAGTTTAAAAAAAAATACTGTTAAAACCTCAAATGTTTCTATAATAAGCTACTTACCGTTTTATAACTTCCTTAACATCAGTCTGACTCATTCCTTTGATAGCGCCATAAATTTCAAAATGTTCCTGCAGTGTAATATCTGGCCAAAGCGGATTTGTTTGAGGACAGTACCCCACAAATTTAACTGAGTCATCTTCGTTGTTCCCTCCAGAATAATCTCCCATCAGAACCTGCAGGAGAAATGTAACACCTTTGGTCAGTGATACTGTAAGTTTCACAACTGTTCTTGTTAAAATGTTAGCAAAAGGCACTCAGGAAGGCCAGCAGTAATTACAGATGTTAAACATGGATTAATTTTCTACCTGGTCGGTAGAAAGGATATACCTGCCCACTGGTTGGCTCAACCTCTCCAACGAGCATGCTAATTAATGTGCTCTTCCCAGCTCCGTTGGGTCCTAATAATCCCAGTATTTCTCCTAAAAACAGGACAACACACAAAACATTGCTTGTGAGGTCAGATTAATTAAAAACGAAAACAAAACAAAAAAGAAACCAAGTCATTTCTGTAACCAAAACAGATCAACAGCAAAGAATTTAACTCGAACCTTTTCTCACACAGAGAGAGACGTGTTTCGTTGCCACTTTCTTTATCCTCCTCCCCAGAAGAAACTCCTTCCTCTCATCGTACTCCTTGTGCAGGCTGCTCACCAGGATTGCTGGCATCTAAGAAAGGAGAGAGGAGGGAGCAGTGGCATCCCTGGCACGCTGCAGTTGAGAACCACGTCCCCAGGACCTGCGGTGGCCGCAGCCCCCAGTGGCTCCAGAAACCACTGAATTCTGGTTTGGGGGCTGCACTGGGGCTGCCCTTGCTGGAGCGGCTGAGCCGGGGACGGCGTTACCTCCTCGCCACCAGAGCTGCTCAGCGCTTCCTTCACCCGCAGCCTCTCCTCCTTCACGTCTTCATCTTCGTTCTCATCTCGCGGGCCATCCGGGAGCTTCCATGTTTTGACTTTTGTAAAGCATTTTCTAATGGGAAGAAAACACCATGATGCCATGTTCGGCATTCAGGTGGAACAAAGCTTTCAGAGAAATCAATCCAGATTTGCTCTCTGAGTTGATACAGAAAGCATTTGCGCTTGTTGAACCTAGGAGTAACGTGTTAGGCCGCACATCTGAGAAGCCCCAAAAGAGCAGAAAGACCTGTCAATGACTGCAATCATGCCATCTTCATGCTGAGCTCTTTGTTACAGTGTCCCATCTGACCATGCGATGGAAAAGGAAGCTCACGTCTGCAAAGCAAGAAGCAGTTCTGCCTCGTTGGGCCAAGTCAGTGCCGGCCCAGCAGGCCCCTGCGGTGCCGCTCGCCCTCCCGCTGGTACGCACGCACAGACCATCTCCCAGTTATGAGTTATCAGAAGAGGCATTAAAACCCCCCAAATAAACCTTATTTTTGTATAGATTGTCCTTAAAACTCCTGATTCTGCAACAAGATAACTTAAAAGGAAGTAAAAACCATATTTTTGCACTCTATTGACTGAATTTCAGGCAACTGAAGTTAAGAGAACAAATTCTTTAGACATTTGGGAAGGGATATAATGCAGCTATTTAATTTTGCTAAATTTTCTTTAAATTTTTATTTTTTTAATTTAGTTTTAATTATATATAATTTTCCAATAGCTATACACTACATATTCCAGTCTAACCACCATCATGATTTTTAAGAATTGCTTCTTTGGACTACTCTTTTTTAAAAAGCTACTTAACAGAGAAACACACCTGAAAAATGGATCCTCTCTAATTGTCCTCCCTCCGCTCTTCACCTCAAAACATCGCAGCAGGAAGAGCCACAGGACACACTGCAAATAGGGCTAAAACGAACAAAGGTGCAGTTTGTCAGAGCACTGCTAGCCCTCTAAGGATGGAGATCCTATATGTGACCCTATAGGTGACCCCACCGGTGCGATGAATGGCAAGAAGCACCAGCTCTTCACCACCACAGAAATGCTGATGGCTCCAAGAAGATGAAATGTATCATTAAGTCCCTGCTTTAGCCACAAAATGCTGGCAAGGAAGAGAAATGTGATTTGTGATTTTGCTTTGATTTATTTAATGGCAATTGCTTGGTTTCTAGGAGAGGACAGACTATCCCCTGCTCTGAAGTTCTTCCTCCATCAGTATGGACTCCCATAATAATCAGGATTAATAACAGCACTGTTAACACTACTGAAGCAGGAGATATTGAGTTGGTAGGTACAGCCCATTTTACTGTTCCTGCTGCAACAGGCTGCAAAGCAGCAGGCTCCAGTGATTCTGAGCATTAGATCAAATTTTTATTAATACAGATGCCCGAAAAGAAGGGGTCTCCCAGCAGGAGTTCGCAATTCCCTATGGCAAATAATCATACTTACAGCTATAACTGCTACCAGGAGCCTGTCCCATGGGTTGTAGTATTCTTCATTCTTTCCTTTGTCTGTCCATGAGACCTGATAATGCAAAAAAACATGTTTAATAACTGCCTACCAGAGACTGCATATCCTATGTCGCACTTTACACTCAGCTCAGCCGCTTCAGCTGCGCTCGTGCCCTGTGAGCTCTGCGCAGATCCACATCAATGTGCCAACTAGCTCAGCTCCACAGGCTGAGAAATGCATGGCTTTCCTTCAGGTATTTAACGGCAGACTTGTTTCTTTCCTCATTTTAACCCTGCAACGCTCTGCTTACAGGAAAAAGGTGCCTTTTCACCAGCAGCTGCTATTCTTCATGCATTAAGTGGCCACTGATGACACTATGCAGGTAACTGCTGTCCTGTTCACATCATTAAAGGTGCCCGACTGATTCCAGCCACCTACAAGTGCTCTGGAGAGCACTTCCTTTGTGCCCTTACCTTTATAAAACAAATCAGACAGCCAATAAGTGGATAGATGGGAATGAAGATGGAGAAGACATAATGCAGGGTGGTGGTTATTGTGTCGAAGTCCAGAAAAAAGGCCACTTCAGTGACAACTGTACACAGCAAAGCTGCCTATACAAAAGACAGGGGAAAAAAAAAAACACAAAACATTCATTTTCATTCATTTCCAACTCTAAAGGCATAAGTTACCTAATTTGAGGCACATTTTTAAAGCTTTTGTCATTTAGTATATGGCAGTAATAAAGAGACATTGGTAAATACTTCAAATTTCTTGTGCGTTAAGGACACAGTTAAATGAACAGACAGGAAAGGCTGGTGTGGCTTCGGAGAGAACCCGTCTTCCCAGTTAACCAAAGCTGAGGTAAAGTTACTCACCACTGAGAATATAAATGACCAAAATTCTTTTGTATTTTGGACTTTTTTAAACGTGAAGGAGACCACATAAGTGAACAGCACAACTGACGGGACATAGCCAATCAGGCAAAAAAGCTGCAAAGAGAAGAAAGGTTTCTCAGGAAGTGTACAGTAAGAACCCGGGCTCGAATTTTTTGTACGAGTGTCAGCTGAGATTATTCTAGGGTGGTACATGATCCTGGTTACAGCATATATCATTAAATACACAAATAACAGAATACATGCATAGGCAGGAACCCCCTTGAATGAAGCTCCATGTTTACTTTGGTTTTTTTTTTTTTTTAAAACAAACAAGCAAGCAAACAAAAAAAAAAATCCAATACGGGTTCCCATGAATATTTACCTGAAGATTTTGGCAAATATTAGGAATTCCACCATCAACTTCAGTATTTTTGCAGAAATTAAAACAAGGGACAGATGCACCAGTAACAAAACAGCCCTGCAGCACAATGGTCACATTCCAAACCCGATTAGCGCAGAGCTTTCTGGGAAGGAAACTGGGAAAATCCAATTCTCAATTACAGCTGAGATCTCAGAAAGCCCGCTCTGAATATAAAAGATATGAAGACCTGTAGCCTCTTCAATTTATTCATATGCTGTAATTCATTACGGAGCTGGTCTGTGCTCAAAGTCACCGTAACCTTGTCATTAGCAGCGTGCCGATGCAAGTGGCACAATTACCAAATGGCAGCAAACAGCGCAAAGCAAACTGAGCAAAGAATGACAGTGCATTTCCTTGGAAAGTTCTGATATTTTAAAGCTCCATTTTATTCTTGTTCTGAATGAAATTCTAAAATTCTCATATTTTTTCCGGGCAAAGCAGCAGTTTTGCCTTTGGTGCAGTCAGGCTGGTGCCTCTGCACCAGCAGCCCTGATCAGGCAATTTTCTGTGTATACCGGTTGGAAGAACTCTGCTGAACTGCCTAATAAAAATAAACACTTGTGGAAAAATCACAGAACCAAGCCCTTACACCCCCGCGTACACTCTGGCCCCCACCATACTCACCACAGCCATGAACTTGCCGACGTAGAAATAGATGCCGTAGTGGAAGGCAAAGAGGCTGCCTATCATCAGGACGAGGATGGAGAAGAACAGCGGGAGGTCAACGACAGCTTGGCCCATCCAGTAAGCGGACGGGTAAAGTCCTGCTATCTTCAGCTGCGTGTACGCTTTGATCTGCAACGGGAGAAGAAAATGCCCACTATGGTCATCGGTGGCAGACGCAAGCGGGATCCCATTTTTCACTACGATACACCACTTTTACACTGACACGGTGTCAGAGCGTGTCACCCACTTACTGCTGATTTTAGCTGCCAAAGCAGCATAACATTTCCATGGAAAGCAAAAGGGCTTTTCTGAAATCTGCTCTACCTGACGCTGCCAACAGTGGAGTCACACCTGCTCTGCTCTGGCTGCCCTGCGCCTCGCAAGGCAAAGAACGCTACTTAAAACACCTCTGAAGATTTTTCCAAACAAACAAAAACAAAAAACAAACAAACAAGCCAAAAAAACACACAATGTTTTTAAGATCTTGTGTGTCTAAGAATCCACATCCAGGAGTTTACCTTATGGTTTTCAGCATTCTCCATGGCAAAATAGGGCGGCATTCCAGTAACAATGATTCCCAGTAGCACAGCTTCAAAATAGATCTCTAGTTTGAAAACTGTGTCTGGAAGATCCTGAAATATAAATCATACTTCTTCAACACTAGAATGTGAATGTTAAAAAATGCATTTATGACTGGAACATGACTGCAAGTGCTAAAGCATACATCCTGGGTTATCTTAAGACCACCTTAGGACCTGCTCTGCCGCCTGCCGCGTGCTCGAGCACGGTTTTGCCGCGAGCTCTCCCCATTCCTGCTGCGGCTGCTGCTCACCTGGATGAAGGGGTTGCTCCAGATCTGAATGCTCTCAGTTACATTCAGAGTGCGCAGAAGCAGGTTGCTAACAATATTCATCAAAACTGGCACGGAATGCACCATCGTACTGTTGAATACGATTGTGAAAACATAGTTCTGGAAAGAAAAATATTTGTTATATTCGTTACTCTGCATGAAGGCCAACAGCCTGAATGGCTCTCCTATGGGCTGAATTAAACCTGAACAATGGTAAAAATCTCTGCATGATAGAGGATGCTTTGCAGGAAGCTCTGTGCTGCTCAGGGTGGTTAGAACACACAACCCAATTCAGTAAAACAGTCGTGCTCATAGAGAAAAAATTATTTGGAATAAATTCCCAAAATGTTTTATGCAACTGTTACACTGTGACAAATGATGCTCCAGCCAATTACAGTCTGAAAAACAAAATACACAAGGATCTGCACTCCTAAGTTCTTGCTAATGCATTTAAAAAAGAGACAGGCAAAAATTCACATTAGCTAAGGACTGCACTGTCACACTGTTATTAACAGTTACAATGAATAAAAAAGGGAACGAGAGATAGAGCTGGCATATTGCAAAGCATTTCCTTTGTTGGAGATTAAATACAACGCCAATGTTCAAATTGTCCTGACACTCCTTCAGTGACCATACTGAAATGAATACTTACAGTCCAAGATACTCATTTTTCTTTACACGAGAGTACCATGGAATTATACTTCTGTCAAATTGTGAAATTCAGCCAGTGCAAGCGAAAAATAAATTCATATGCCAGGTCTCTTGTGAAGTAAAATATTTCTCTTGGCTTTTTGTGTGTTTGTGAGGAAAAAAGAGGAATGAAAGTTTTATTAACCTACCATAGTTATCATTATGAAAGAACATTTATTTTGATAATATTTCCATTCTGTTAATACAAGTCCTCTTTGCAGGCCTCTTGCATAAGCAATATTAGATGACATTATTTGATTAAATAAGTCAATACTTTAGACATTTAAAAATTTGACCTCCTTATTGAAAACAACCCACAGCTTCAACACACGGAGCGGTCCCCAAATAGTCACAGAAATAGCAGAGATGAAATTTCAACCCTATTGCCTCAAGTGAACGATCAGCATCAGCCTCATCAGGCTCGTCCTGAGCGTGCCTTTCAGGACAGCACAACAAAACCAGTCCCTGGCCAGCTGCTCCGGGATACAACTGAGCAGGTCTGTCTGTCTGTCTCACCTGTCTGGATTCAAGGTCAAACACATTTAAGCCCGCACTGTGAGGTGCAGCTGAAACGTAATCACTGTCATTGAACATCTCCAACAGTACATTCAGGCTCCCAAGAGAGTGGACAATGTCATCAATATCTGCGTCTGGTCAAAGACAGAAAAAAAGACATTATCGGCTTGCAGCATTTTACACAGAATTATCGATGCATTTTCAAGTCAACAGTAGTGCAGTTTTCTCACTGATCTAACCCTACGACGAACAACCACTCTTTCACTACACATGCCCACCAGAAAGAGTCCTCTGCTGTTCCAAGCATCACAAACGTTTTTATTTCTGCTTCCCACTCAACAGCCTCCCCAGAACTCAAGAAACATTTTGGTTATATCATCCAATTAAGTTGTACAGGCCAAATGCAACAGTTGGAAGCAGAGGTGCCAAGGAGAACCACCGGGATACCCAACATTTCAGCTGTACAGCGAATTAGCTAACAGACAGAAATCAGAGGCACTTTGATGCGGTACCTGGAGGGTTGAACGCCTGTTACGTACAAATTCCTAAAAGCTCAAAAAAAGGTGTTTATTTCTACTGCCTGGATTGCTGCTACCCACTTTTCAAACATCTCAAGCTGAGACAAAAAGGAATTTTACAAAGTGCTTTGTAGCAGGATTTTAATGTTGATGCATCTAAATGCCTCTCTGCCCAACTCCTTCACGTGGGTCATCTTTGTGTCCCTGGAAATAGCAAGCACACTACTACCAGACATGGGAGGAGGAGGAGGAGCAGGAGGAGGAGGAGGATCTCTGAAGTGAACCTCACGACGCGGACGATTCTCACTCTCTACTGTGAGACTGGCTGCTTGGAAACTCATTTGGATTCGTTTCAAGGAAAGTTGCTCCGAACCCCAAAAGTTGCACCCACCACCTTTTTGCACCCTTCCTTTCCCCACCACAGAGATGCTGCAGCCAGCAGCCAGCCCTGCGGAGCCTCTTCCCTCTCCTACCTGTGGAGTTCTGCAGCAGCAGCCGACTCCTGTACTTGTGATATTCCTCTCCAGGCTTCAGCAAGTACAGATCTGGGGAGAGTTTGATAGGAGCTATCGAATTTTTGATGTAGTGGTGTGTGAGAAACAATAAAATCTGAACTACAAGGAAAATCAGGAAAAGCAACAACCTGAAAGAAAGAAAAGGTTCAGTTTTATTAAAATTCAGCAAACGCAGACCCAATTTATGTGAGGGAGATGATGTTTTAACTAACATGCACCCCAAAATATAGCTATTTAACAGTAATGGATAGCCTCATACTTGGTTATGTTTAAACACAACTGCAAAACATAATTAAATTGCACCCTGCCGCTTCTCTGGTGTCGTTCAAACAGGTTTTGAGGATTTTGTATACAGATCAGAAAGCCCTAATACTTACATAACTCTGACACATTTATTTTCCCGCCTGAGACTAAGGAAGTGAACTTTTGCTATGGTGGAAACCTGCTTCTTCCACAGGGCTGCATTGCTCACGGGAGGCGACTTGGTCTCCGAGAGCACCAGGAGGCTCTGCTCCATGTTGTCGAGCGATTTGGTATCCACTTCCTCCTGCGCTTGCTGGGAACTAAACACGCTGTAATCTGGAACAGAAGAGAGTAGAACGGTACTGATCGGACTGCTCTGACAGAGCCGCGTGGTTTGAGATCGTAGGGCTGGAGGAAGCTCAGCGGCCACCAATTCCTTGCCCCTGCTGTTGAGAAACCACCTTGTCCCACCCCAGGCTCTCAATTTAGCCCCAAGTTCAATGACACTAATTACCCCAAAGCTCTGAACTGCATGATCAGACACTTAGGGCAGATGATACAAATTTCTGCCCTGGGGAGAACAAAATTAATAGCCTACAAAACACTCAAATGGCGCAGCCTTGCCCCAGTTTCATTACATTAGCCTAGGCATGCACTTGTACCATTCAGCGTCAGCATACTCAGCTGTTAAACCCTCTCACACCCACTGAAAAAACTTTGCAGTGTGGATAGTTTACTACTCTGTATCACAAAAAGCTCTATAAAGATAAAAGGAGGTTAAATTGTTCAAAGCTGACGTCAGAAGAACTGATCAGCTCTGGAATAACACTCAGAGGTCCCAACTTTTCATTTCAATTGAAAGTAAATTTAAAGAAGGGGGAGAAAGATGAGCTCAGCTTCAGGTTCAGGTGCAGGCTACCAATATTACTGCTCACCTGGAAAGCTGGAAATAAATTTTACATTGTGCATTTACAATTTCTTGACAGTAAGCTCCATTAGGTAAATAAAGCACATTTTAAAAAGCTAGACATAAAAAGTGCAGCTGTGAAGCAAAAAAGTTAGATGCAAGTACACCGTATGAAAATTTAATCATTACAGAGACAGCCAGTAAAAACGTTTTCCCTTGATCCTCCTGGAATTTCTCCCCACCCAGCTCGCTGCTTGTGTGCATTGATTTCTGATAAATATTTCAAAAACCTGGAATAAAGCGAGGCCTGAGGTGCCCTGTGCTGCTGGACACAGTGCTCTGCGAGGGGTTTTTTAATTCTTACCTCCACAGCAAACCTCCTTCTAGCAGTGACGTAGCACAGCTACTTCTACACCAACTCAGCCTAAACCAAATAGGAGGGAAAACAGGAAAACACCACGGGCTGTCCCACCTGCTTGATCGATTTCTGCCTCAACTTCCAGCTTCAGATAGACATCCTCCAGCGTCGTCATGGAAACGCCGTAAGTAATAACGCCCAAATGGGAATGAGTGTCGAGATCAGAAAACAAGCCTGGAGACAGAGGTGAAGCATACTGGTTGCTCCGAGACAGGATTACATCGCCTTCCCGAGAGATCTCCAAGCAAGCCAGAAGCGCTCTGCACCCCTAAAGCCTCCAGGAGGTAGCGTGTAAATGTGGCTACTTCATCTTGAAGACACAGGTCATGGCATGAGAACCAAGGTGGGGATAAGCTCATTTTAGCACAACACTTTTCAGCCTATGTGGTCAGGTACGGAAAATGTGGCGCGTGGTTTAAGAAAACCACATCAGCATCCCAAAGCTCTTGAGCTCAGCGCCGCCTCCTGGCTGGCTCCGCGAGCCCCTCTCCTGGGAGCACTGCTGCAGGACAGCTCGTCCCACCTAGATCCAGGCCCAGGCACAGAGAGATTCTACAAATAAAACCCCTGAATAATTGCACATTCAAAAAGAAAAAGTCCCCCCTCAACTCCACAGAAAAACCACCCAGATCTGTAAAGCCAGCTTAATTGGGCTGGAAGTCCTGCATGACACGCACAGCTTGGAGACCAAGGTTATGTTCAGAGAGCGAGTGTTTATTAGTGCTTCAGGATAAAAACCACTATCAGGCTTTTGCCAGTCCTATGAAGTGAAGCACTCGACAAAACGAGGAGCTTTGGAGCCAACATCACACTGAAGGGAAACACAAATGCATAAAATGGGAAGAGCCACTGACACTCAACAACGCTCGCCAAATCTCCCCAGTTGCTCCTGCCTGCATGGCTGAAGCACATCCTAACCTTGGCTTCTCCTTAAAACAGTTTGGGGGAATTGACTCAATCGTGCATAAAGATGCCCGTTTTTCAAAAGTATGCACAATGATTGCTAAAGGTAAAGCTAATAAATTATTTACTTGTTAAATGCAACAGGAAAAGGGCTTTTATGAAATATGAGCCGCATCCACATTAGTACTGATTCCCCCTTGGCCTTTCACATCGTGAAAAGGACACACTGTTTCTTCCATTTTCTGCTGGGAGATGAACAAGGAGTGCTGTATACAATTAAAATCAGATAATTGCTGCCATCTAGCGAAACCAATACATTTGTTCCACACTCTCCCTCCAGTGAATTTCAACGCAGGGACACAACGCTCTTTGTGGCTCACAACAAGGGGGATTATTGTAGGACTTTTTGGCTTCCTGCTGGAGGCCAGCCCTGTTCGTTGAAATGTTCTGCAGTAAGAGGATGCTTGTGCCGGACAGCAGGACTCTTGGACAACGGGGTCACTTCATGTTTCTGCTACAGGCATCTCCCCAGCGTTCACTGTCGGATACCTCTTAACATACCACAGCCCACTTGGAGAATGCAACTCGGTCCTCACTTGCCTGAGAAACTAATGAGAACTAAAGCAAAGACCTTGCTGATTGATCCTGAGCCAAAACCACAGCCAAACGATGAGTATGCATAAAAACACAAATGCAGAAATGACATGTGGACAAGTACTGCAGGCTACAGCCACGCCCGATGGATTTCCCTTCTGTGGCCATTCAGCCCTGCATCAGTACCTGCAAACTTGTCCATGTCCTTGAGTGGCAGGGTGTACACGAGCTGCTGGTCGTTCTCTTGGATCAGGCTGGCTGCGGGTATATGCTGTCTGATCAGCGAGGTTGTAGCTTCTGTGTTGCAATAGGCATCGATGTGCATACTATGAAAACACACAAGAAGAAACTGGTTTTTAAAAGTTAGCTTTTCTCCTGATGCCTGCATCAGAAATATTAGCCCGCAGAGCACCAAGCATTCAGAAGATGATAAAAGGATCTTTCTTGGGGTGGGGGTGATGTCTTACTGATTTCCACAGAAAACAAAAGATAGATGGTGTCACGTAGCAGAAATCACACAAAAAGAATACCTCAAGCGGTAGCCAATTCCCCATTTGCTTTTCAGAAAAAGAGAAGATCCAAGGCATTTTAACATCCCTTGAGAAATCACGGCTTTACGATCTAGAAACAAAAATCAAGAAGGCCCTTTGAATGAGAGGACTGCCAACTGGCTCCAAAACCCAGCTATGTATTTCCAGTACCAGTGCCCTCCCTGGCTGAAGGAGCACCACCCCATGCTCCATAACACAGCCGTCACTCACGGATGGGGCCGCAGCAGGACTCACCAGCGAGGATATCCGCCTCGTCCATGAAGTGAGTGCTGAACACCGTCACGCGATTCGGTTTTCTGTTTTTCAGGAGGTTCCAGACGATGTGCCGCGAACAAGGATCCATGCCTGCAGTCGGCTCATCCAGCAGCAAAACCTTTGTGCAAAAGGAGAAGCATTTGCAAAGCCATATCCACGTGCATGGTGCTGACCTCGGGAAATCCTATCTAAATGACAGACCCAGGCTTTTTGGTTTGAAGCCCGCTAGGTAGTTGCCCAAAACACACAGGAGACAGGCTATCTTCACTCTGTTTTGAATAAACTTATCTCCTGCTGTGACAAATGGAAAAATCATACGTTAAGTTAATGCCATAATATGTTTTTATTCTATTTCAAGTACAATTACATTTAGCTATGTATTGACTCTGTCTATTAAGGGATGGTTAAATATATGCACACGCTTTTAAATTAAATCTCAGTGAACTGTCAGGCATCATTTTTAAACACATATCTAAAAGCAGTCCCAATTCTTACAGGGCAGAAATAACAGATCTGTAACACAAGAGAGCTCTGCGGCTCCACTCCCACTCTGAGGGCTGCGCAGCTTGCAAGGAAAGCCTTGCTCAGCTTCACTGTTAGGGGCTAAATGTTACCTGCCAGGAACAATATAAAACTCCTCAGCTATTTATTTCATAAGGAGATCAAATCCATAGCTACTGCCATTACCTAAGGTATTAACATCTCCAAGCACGAAGGTGGAGCTATTTCTTCAATTGTTTAAACCAAAAATAAAGGGAAAAAAAGTGACAGTTGCTCACAGTAATAACTTTCGCATCTTACATATTATTAAATGCATTAGCTGGTTTTGACAGCAGACATCACCACACACGTGTTAGTGACACAAAGCTGGGAGCACTTCTGCCACCCTCACCTTTGGGCTCCCAAGAACAGCAACTCCAACTGACAGCCGCCTCTTCTGTCCCCCACTTAACTTTTTAGCTTGATTGTCTCTGATAGGCTGCATATCCAAATCCAACAACACCTTCTGCACCTTCAAACATAACAACAGATTCATTATTTAGTAAAATAAAAAGGCTAGTTTTTTTTTTTTTAAACCAGATTGCAATTTTTAGCATTCAAATTAATGCTAGGATTTAAATGTTTCATGTGCATTTTAGTCTCCTAGGAAAAAAATAATAGCTCATCCTTCTAAAAATATGTCTGTACTCTGCCTCTTTGTCTGCTGTACCGTAAAGTAATATTCCCCTGCAAACCTGTCATCAGGAAGGATCTGTGCAACGTATGGGTATAGCGCTGTAGAGGTTAAAAATGAACACATAAGACAGTATTCGTGTCTGAGTGACCTACCTCTTGTATCAAGTCATTCTGGGGTATTCCTTTAATCGCAGCAAACAGGGAGAGATTCTCCTCCACAGTTAGTATATCGAAGTGGATATCCGACTGAGGGCACACACCCGCTATTCGCCGCACTTCAAGCATTTCATCAATTTCGGAGACTTTATGCCCATAGACAGAGACGAACCCTAAAAAACGCCCAAAGCAATCAACTGAAAGGCTTTTCTTACAGCCAGTCAGAAAGCGGGCTGGCATGGCTAGTTAAAGAGGGACACGAATTTCAAGTGGAGTTTTAGACATTATCCAGACAAAAAGTTGGTGCATCTTGAAATAATCAGAAGGGTTAATGGTTTTCAAAAGCAGGGTGGCCAAACCTCCCAGCACCAGGAAGCCTCACCGTCGGTCGGTGGACACAGCCCACAGAGGATGTTCATCAGCGTCGTCTTCCCGGTCCCGCTGTGCCCGAGCAGAGCCGTGATCTGGCCTTCGTAGATGTCGAAGGACAGGTCTAGCCAACGAGGTGGACACAAGAGAGAGCAGAGGTTGGTGATGCGTCCGCGGCACCCTGAGCCGGCTCGTGGCAGAGAGATGAGTTCAAATACTGACATATAGGGTATGCATTCACACTCTGCTGCGAGGAACGCCCGACCTCCACGCCGCGGCTGGGGCCTGCAGCGGGCTGGTTTCGCTTACGAGCGGCACGGGGCTTCGTGCCACGGGGAAACGAGATGAGAGGACCGGGCAGGTGGGGCAGGGGAGGTCACACCACCTAACGACAGGGGCGGAGGAGCAGCAACGGGGACGGTGCCACCAGGCCTTCTCTAGCGATGGAAGCGCTCCTCAGCTGGGGTACCGTTTTAGACAAGATGACTGCCAAAGCAGTGAGAGGAGACGCACACAAGCACACCTGGCATTCATGCTCCAAGTCCCACCCCAGTAAAAGAAACCAAAAAGCTCAAATCAAAACACAAAAAGATCACTCAACAATCCAGCTATTGCTCCTCTGCATCTGATAAGCAGCTTAAAAGCTAAAGTGTTCTTACTTCTGAGAGCCTCCACAGTTTCCCCCTTTTTCCTGAACGTTTTCTGAACACAGCTGATTCTGAAAGAAGACATGTCATTTTATAAGCTGTTTTAGGATCTCTGTGTGTCATTTTGAATGATCAACAGTCTGCAACAGTCACAGCAAAATGACCATGCTAAAGTGGCACAAAACACATCTAAGAGCCACAGAGGCAATGCAAGAGACAGGACATCTTGTCACAGAACTTAATCCATCTCCACTCTGGTATCAGAAAACTTTTTATTGTTGCCTTCTTAGTATTTCCTATGATGACAGACTGAATTATTTCAAGTCTGTATTTCCTTCACACGGTTGACCAATACACTGGAAGCTTTCCAAGTCAGAGAGGGGCACAGCAACTCCCCAATAATTTCACAGTCTGACACAATGTGGAATAGAGGTATTAGTACAACAGACTCCAAAGATATGATTACTGGCAGTTCTCCATCAAAATTAAGCAAAAGAAAGCAGGTATCTTTCTCTCTGAGAGAGGTAAAAACCTTCCCTCCGGCCCTACCACTTTTCAAAAAGGAAAAAAAAAAAAAAGCCAACACCAAAAACCACCGCCAGTTCACTTGAAGGCATGATGTGAAGGATGGGTTTTGGAAGCCTGGCCACCCTGCAAATGAGGTCGGGGAGGAAATTACACAGAAGAGGGTGGGGAACAGGGTATGAAAGACAACGAAACCTGTACATGCAAAGATGACAGGACGATGGGAGAATGATGGGGAGCTGCCAAAGGGACGCTATGGAAAGAGTCCAGGGAGGATGAGTAAGGCAAAAAATGACCACAAATGTCCTGATGTGAACGTTTAGATTAAAACTGGACCCCTCAACCTATCGCAGAAAACCAAAGCAACATGGACAGCATGGACAACACAAGACTCGTTCTTGACACCAAGCTCAAATCCTTATTTGAGACTAGTGGAGCCAACCAAGAGGAAAGAAAACAGGGCTTCTCAGCTCACATGAGATATGTTATTGGACCATGACGAGAACAAGGACTAAAGGGAAGATTCTGAAAATAGTATCTAAGAAATACTAAAACTATGTGACAAACCAGATGCAAGACAACATGCAACACGGGACGAAGAGCAAAAGATGAGACCAAGCGCATCTATTTTGCGGTTCTGTTTTACCCTCTCACATATGACAGCTGGGTAAAACCACTGTGAAGTTCCCCTCTGGTCTAAGGAGAACGTAACAGCCTTTCCATAGACCTAGAATTCAGCTCTCTCCCCTCAAATGTGCGTTACTAGAAAATAAACCCTCCCAGCAGAGTAGGTGTTTCAGCATCTGCAATCACTTATGCCTCTTCGTGGCCTCAGTGAGGCTGAAGGAATGGAAAATCGGCTGTTTTTGAGAGGACTCCAGCTGAAGGAATACAATACACAAGCAAACCCTTTCTTTAAGCCCAGCGATGTACCCTTGGAGAGCATCCATGTAGTTGACGGTGGGGCTTCACTGAATATGGAAACTAGCTGTGCTGTGTGTGCAGAGAACTCTCTGCAATGCATACCATATGCTATTTGAATCAGCAGATTAGACAAATGAGTAATTTTCAAGTTACACATTAAACATTGGGGACTCAGGTGATCTGCTAAACTGCGTGTGGGGCAGGGCAGGAATCGTACCTGATGGCTTCTTTTCCATGAAATTCGGAAGGCACAGGTTCAACCACCTCACTGCAACTTAAATTGCCATTGATGCTGCTCTCATACAATTCCTTGTAATTTTTTCTGCGCTTTGACCAAAATGAGGGCTTCATAAAGAAAAATGATGATCTGCGTAGTCCAAACTCCCCTGGGTAATACAGAAAAAAAGAAAGCTTCTTAACAGTAACTGTAGATATTCCTCAGCTTTTGGGTTTTGGTTATATGAGCTATGAACTATCCTGCTAAAAGCTTAGGAGCCAGCCCACATCCTGATTCTGGAGGGACTTTGCCAGCCAAGTTTACATTATCTGCATTTAAGCCATCGTTCCCATCAGTGCTGCTAGCAGTTTCCGGTTTCGCTAAGTATTTAAAAGTATGTGCAAGTCTCTTTTTACTTGAGAAAAACCTCCAGTGCTGAAGGAACGGTCACTTAAATACGTACGATAGAAAGCAATGGAGACCACAGGCAAAGGCAGCTGAAGGGGTTAACCCAGGCATCAGTTGCAAGATTAACAACTTTATTCTACATTTCATGTTCATCTACTGCTGTCACAAGGAAAGGTTTGGAACAGGCAAAGTGGTCTTTAATTTTTTAAAATTAAAAAACCCACAGGAACAAATTGTAAAGGCTGGGACCCTAGCTAACCTGGTAAGGAAGCCTTTTAGAAAGATGGAAAGTTTAACTGACATAGCTAAAGACCATCAGTTCTAAGCAGGCTAATACCCCTCCTCACATCTCACAGCTTTAACAGAACAGAAATTCTTCCAGCTAAAAGTATTCCGAGTCACAGTTTAAACTCTATTTGCAAAGAACAGCACCGCCTCCATTCTGCGCAGCAGAAGTTGCGTCAGACGCTGCACGCCGAGAGGCAGCGCTGGCCGACCACAGCGGGCAGGAGGAAAGGACCCGGGTGTTCGGAAACTTCCCCCAGCTCCACCAGCGACTTCAACGGGGGGCTCGGGACTTCAGGAATTCGTGACACTAGCACAGTTCAGTTCAATTTCTCTCATGAACATACCTGGAATAACCTGATCAAGGTAGACAGCTACAAGCAGATAAAATATGCTGTCCAGCACCAATAAAATAAGAGAGATAAAGAGTGGGTAAGGACCATGATTTAGATTTGAAAATGTTGCACCATCTTCATAATCTTCTAGATGCATGACCTGCCAACAAACACGGACAGACTGAGATGTTACACGCCTGCATCGTACCAGCTTGGAAAGACATGACAGCATGGTGCAAAACATAGCAACAGAAAAAAAATCAAAAAGTGACCAAGATCACAGCAACAAACACAAAAAATAAAGTTGCTTGATGGTGCACTGCATTTTACTAGGTAATAAAATTGCCACAGGAAGCTATTAAGATATGCATTTTTCCCCACCATCAGTTTATTAAAAAAAAGTTCAACTATTTATAAATACTTCTATCACTAACTATTTGAAAATGATGCAAGACAAATGACTGCTATGAAGCTGCGGTCTGAGCAGAAGGTTATTTACCTGTGCAACACCGATCAAGAAGCTGCACTGGCACAAGGGGCTGAGAACCCACACAAAAGACTTGGGGAAATCTTCCAGCAGGACAATATTCAGGCCCACAAATCCAAAAGCCAGTGTCGCCAAGAACTCAACTATACCCACATGCTTTGACTTTTTAAACAGAGGTGTCAGCATAAGTGCAAAGAATACCTAAGGGCAGATGTAAAAAATAAATAAGTAAATATAGAGTATAGAAAATCTAAATTAGAAAGACCAGAGCTTCACTTTCGCCTCTGCCAATCAAATCATTTTCCTGGTACAGTCACTCAACATTCACCCCAGTTCCTTTAAAAACAGACCGTCACGAGCAACAGATTCCCCAAAGATGCCAGGTGACAGCACAGAAAAGACACTGTAAAAGAGAAATAAGGAGCCGTACTGCTGCGCGTGTGTGTACATCCCAGTTAGTAAACCTTTTTTAAGTGATAGACCATAAACAAATATTTTTGTACTGGTTGCTTATGAACTTAGACAAAGAATTTGTTGTGTAAGTTAATTCTCTGACATTTAATTAGGGTTTTAACATCACACTATATAATAATAGCAACTGTTTAGAAGACAGCATGGCTTTGGACTTCAGACAGTGCTGCACAGACGCTGTTTCCAGTTCAAAGACATGATGACTATGAACTGAAACACTTCAGCAAGGACAGGCATTTCTCCTGGCCCTGGTCGAGACGTGTGCCAGAGCGGTTTTGAGAAAGGGGATGGGGACAGGTCATTGTTGTGTCCTAAGGAAGTGACATTTCCAGATTAGTAGTGAGAACAAGATCAGATGGAAAAAAAGCTGTGGATGGGATGGCCGAATTCAACGGGACGTGGATACTTACTGAAGAGATGCCATACAGGAAAAACAGGAGAAATATCACAAAGGCGCTGCTCTGGGGAAAGAGCGAGGAGGCCGTCGCAATCACCGCCATGAGAATGGACATGACGAAGATCAGACTGGTGTAGAGAAGCACCCAAGAAAGCCTATGAGCAAAATACGAAAAGAAGAACAGAAAGCTGTGAATGAATTCACAGCCTGAACTATCCACATGCAAAAACAGCTAAAACTACAGTTCTTTCATATTCCAGGCAGCTGTACCACAGGACAGCCTTGCAACAAAACAAGAGCCCATAAATGAAAAGAGCTTTTGTAAACATCCCTGTAACTGTTCCGAGCATCAGAGCACACACATCAGCACCTTCTGCATCCAAAAGATGAACAATTAGATGATTCATGATTTTTTTTTGAACTTACATAATTAATTTCCTAGTTTAACCAAGAGGGTAACCGAACAGTAGGTTTCAATAATTAAAGAAATTCTGTTTAAAATTTAACACACTAGTCATTCCAGGAGCTGGGCCAGGTAATAAAATCCTTTTTAAAAGCAGCGTTGTGAGCCTGTGAGCAACTCTAACCTCAGAAAACTGCTGTTGTTTGTGCACAGGTAGTAAAAATGGCATATTTCCTCCCAAACACGTTTGTGATTTTTTTTTTTTTCAGTGGCCTACAGAAGCTGTATTACCAGATCACTCCCATTTCACACTGGGACCCCCTGAAGCAGAAAGGTAAAATAATTTTCTCAGGATCCACACTGCTCCACAGCAACGTGTGCGGCGTTGTACCCCGGTCGACCAGCAGAGCCACAAAGGATCCGACTCGCTGGAAACGAAGTTTGTCACCAAGGACGTACCACAGACAAACGGAACTGAAAGTCAGGAAAGGGCTTTGCTACAGGAACACAACAAAAGCAACTAGAGAAAAAAAAAAGCCAACCGCAGCTGGCTGTTATGGTGGAGCAGGGCAAGATGCTAAAACGCTGTAGGGCAACCGCTGTGAAGCGCAACGCCAAACCCTTGTTATCACTACAATTATCAATGTTTTTGAACTAGTACATCCTCTTATTTGGAGAAAAAAAAAACAAAGCCAACTGCTTTATACTACATAGGACAATTTCCATCACAGTAAGAAAGCAAAATTAAAACTTGTTGTTTAGACTGCTCTTTGTGGCACATTATAATTATAGAGCTAGACTGGTTTAATTACGTCTCAGGGAAATGCTGCTGATAGGCTCTGAAGAGAGACTGCGTGTTACCTGTTGCTCCTCCAGGAGAGGAGTTACTGAGCCGAAACACTGACAACAATGAAGCAAACGACATAAAAACATCATGCAGCAACTCATTTAATCCCTCCAAATCTGGCACAACTTGGTACTTGTAAATGCAGCAGCATTACTCTGGTATTTACTTACTAAAACATTCCTGTATTTATGGCACTGTATCTCTATGTTAGACTTC
The DNA here is from genome assembly GCA_013399475.1 of Chauna torquata. Classification (NCBI taxonomy): domain Eukaryota; kingdom Metazoa; phylum Chordata; class Aves; order Anseriformes; family Anhimidae; genus Chauna; species Chauna torquata. The sequence goes on from VXAL01009187.1 coordinate 616,826, forward strand.
GCAGAGCATCTCACTTTTAGGCTGTTGCAATATCAATCTGATTAACTGAATACAATTAGTAAACTGAGGATGGGATAGTGGACTTTTACTAGAAAGTGTTATTTTTTATATTTCTTCTTTAAAGAATGGGCTATACCAAATACGTACCAAAAGGCAGTATCATGAAGTCCCAATATTTTTAAGAATTCCTTCAACTTCCTCTCCTTTTCTGCCACAATATGAATCGCCAAATAATACCCAAATGGCGAGAAAGCAATTACTAGGTAAATTAAAATGATTGCGCGAGGAAAATTGTCGATTTCCACCACTGCCGCCTCTCCCATAACCATCGCCCTCGTCAGTTCGAGCTGCTCCCAAACGGACTGATTAGTCTTCAGCTACAAGGAAAAGGAAGAGTTGTTTTTACACCGCGTCCGATTTCACAGCCCTGCTCCAGCAGCAGCCCAGGTCTCAGCAAGCTGGGCAGCCGCTGCCAAGCCCCCGCGTTTAATGCCTGCTCTGCCGTGCATCGGGCTCATTTGGGCACAAGGACAAACGTCTGCGTTATTCAGCTGGACAAGAATGTGTTTTGCCATATTTTATACAGAAACATGAAACAATCTGCCAACTCATTAGATTCAAGCTCATTTTTGGCGCGGCATCATACAGTTAATACACAACGTCGCAAGAACACTCAGAACCAAGGCAGCTCATGGATCTGAACCTCAGTGGTTTCACTGCGTTACTTGCTCGGACTGACCTGTATAATTGCTGCATCGATGCAGGCTTGCAGAGCCGTAAATCCTGAGCTCCAGTACCTTACTGATTCGCAACCCTTCCGCAAGTTGGAGCAACTGGCTGCAGAATAAGCAAGGCATTTTAAAAAACAAGAAGCTGGACTTAGAGCTGTCCTAGCCCCAACGTAAAGATGGTGCAGCTTGAGGCCACACCTTGTAAGAGGTAGAAACAGCTTCCAAAAAAAAAAAAAACCAAAACCAAAAAAAGTTATATATATGCACCCACCCACCCACCATCAGATCAAAAAAGAAAAAGGGGGTCTGATTTTCCAGTTTCTCCCCTTATGGAGTACATACAAAAGCGTGCATGTTTACCTCTTGATTCCATATAAACAGAAGACATTGCCACTGAATTGGGAAACCTCAGCTGGTAGGACATGGCATCGTTGAACACGACGCCCACAAAGTTCGAGGGTTTGAAAGCACTAGCCTCTTGCAGCTCCTCTTCGCTTAAATATTCCTCTGTGATGATGCCTGTGAGGTGGAAGAAATCACCATGTTGATTTAGGTACTGGTGCAGCAGGAAGAAAAACTGTGCAACACTGTTTATTTTAAAGAAAAGTCATGCTAATCATTAATGATTCATTTGGTTTGGGATATATATAGAACTATATTTTTGTCCCAGTAAAGGAAGAATTTTCCTGAACAGGAACCTGCAGGACTGCTGCTCAGTACTGGGGTGGGCAATTCAAAGGGAAATGTGAATTTCCCTTTCGAAGGCCCCCAGTCCTTTTCCCGAACCCCTCATGCTCCAGCAGCTTCTCTGCCCCACTCCTCCACTGCCTGCCCAAGAGTTTGTCCTCGGGTACCACCGGTTTTCAAGAAGGGCAGATTAACTGCTGCACGGGGCTAAATGTAAGACAACACGGTATTCTGCCATCGACTTCAGCAGGGGACTCCAGCTCTCTGCACGCCAAGCGCAGCTGCAGTTTTTAAGGGAGGGAGACTGTGAAGGCGGAAAGCAGACGAGCAGACCCAAAACGAAAACGCAGGCATCAGGCTGTGCTACTTCTCAGTGGTACCTTTGAAGCACGAATACCACCAGAAAGAGAATCAAAGACACCAAGCTAAAAATACATCAGAATGGTTTGGGATATATCAGTTCCCACTAGATGTGTCAGCTGTGCAAAGCACTTTAAAAAATATATATATTTATATACACACACTTCTCAAAAGAAAAGGTGAGACAGTGTTAATTGGAATCATCATTAAAAAAAAAAAGTTTTGATAGTAGCAATGGGACAGAAAACAACTTAAAATATCTGCAGGGCAGCATTACCTCCTGAATTCGCGCAGGGGTGTCACAGACAGGTGTAATTAGCCCTACAGCAGTTCAAGGGCTTTTTGTACTCTGCATTTGGGCCCCTGAAAACCTTTTTTGTAGCCATAAAACAGTCGTTGGCTGCAACAGGAGGATGGGAACCACTTCCAGGAGGCAGTGCCAGAGCATTTGCCAACCAAGCAAAAACTGCCTTCACAGTCTGTTCTTTATCTGTGATGGAAAAGGAATTCTTTTTGTCTTAGCAGCATGAGCAAAAGCAAGCTCCCTCTCTAAACGCAAGCCACAGCATGAGATATATTCAGAAAAAACTACTCCTTAGTTCAGTGTACCGTCTTCGAAGTTATCGAAAGCCACCTTCTTCATGATTTCTCGTGCCATTCTGGTTGGCGGCGTGTATCCGACGACAAAATTCACCAGCATGGAGGTGTCCAGAGTACCGAGGTTGGTGTTGGAGATCTCGCCGTACTTCCTGTGCGGATGCATCATGCTCATCAGAATTAGCCAAAACAAGAAGAAGAGTGGGAAAAGGATCTCCTGTAGAAAGAAACAAAAGAAAAATGAAAACTTCAGAGAGCAGCTGTAGAAACAAGAATTTCCAATAGTCTCCCCAAGTCGCACAAAGCTTAGACAAGAGGCTGAGAGTTTAACTACTCGGCTGTAAAGTTCCCTGAATGTTCTTGATGCAACAGTAATTTCAATGCCAAATCCTTCTCTGGCACTGAAGCAGGATTTTAATCGCATGCATTGGTAACTTGAGAAGCCATTTTAAGATACAAAGGGATAATTCTGCATGCTTCAAATATAAGCAAGCTTATGCTACTTGGAAAGAAAGGAAACAAACCATGAACCATTTAACGAACAGCCAAGCATTGTACTGTCTCTTGTTCACCTCAAAACTCATCATACACTTCACCTATGCACACAGCTAAACAGTTACAACAGAAAATTTCCAGCCAAAGAATCATGAAATACCTCACGAAAACACCTATTTCAAACCAAAATTCAGAGCAGACCTTCAAGCTTCAGAAATATTGTAATAAAACCGAGCATTGCCCCTGACTCAGGAACCACTTAAGTGCAGAATAACAGCAGACAAGCAGACAGCAGCAGAGCAGCACTCCACTCACCTGGACGCTGCTCTTTTTAGTCCTACATTTAACGAGGCAGTTCTTGAATAAGAGAGCCCTGGTTTGTCTCCATACTCCTGCTTCTCTCGGAGTATCTGGTGCCATTTTTCAAGTCTTTAAGAAAAAAAAAAAAACAAATCAACATGAAGTAATAAGATAATTTGAAAAGCAAAAGCCAGGCAGTTGCATGATTCAGTATCTCTAAAAATGCCCTCTAATATGTATGCTAGATGCCCGTTACATCAAGAAATTGGCAGTACTCGTTTGCAACGAGAGCTGGGCAAATTGGCTGGGGGAGACCTTGGGATGCCAGCTGAGCGATCCTCCACCCAAAGGCAGGGTCAGCTCTATGCAAGATCACAAGATCTAAGCCAAAGTGGGCTTATTTTCATTTTATTACATGTAAATTAAAAACAAAAGTATTTATCTCAGAAGATAATTCTTGTGTCCATGATGGGAGCTCAGGGCAGCCAGCCAGACTGACACATCGAAAAACAAGAGCCACCTCACCCCAGGCTAACTGTTCAATTTACCGTGAGCAACCCCTTTTACTTCTGGAGCAGATCCAGTACTACTTATTTTCCTAATTTACCTTTTCATTAGGCCAGCTGCACAGTACTCTGGTGCTGAACACAAGCTTTTGAAAAAAATAAAGACAGTCTTGAAAACGCTCTTCCCACTCCACCAGCACGTACCTGGCAAGCCGCGGCTGGGGACCTGGGGGACGCAGCCGGTTTTACCCCCAGCTTGCTGTCGGCAGCTCAGAGACACTGTTAATCCACCTCTCTCCCCATCTCCTCACCTGTGAGGTTAATAGGGAATCGTTAGCTGCTCGGCACAGATGGGAGAACTAGCGCAGTGAAGATGGAAGACTGAGCTGCTCTAAGCAGTTGTCACCACTTCCAGCTCCACGAGTCCCACCTGCAGCCACGCCTACATGCTGCAGGTGAACAACTGCATCATTTCTCAGCATTTCACCCAAAACAGTGCAGATTTTCAGAATTTATCTATATTCCAGGCCTTTTAGCTACCAACACTTCTCCAAGAAGCAGACTCATGTTTTCGGTGACTGCACACTGGGAGCAGCTCTGTAGCAGGACCTGGTTTCTCTGTTATCTTTTAGACAACACATGGTTTAAGCTTCCTCTCTCAGCTATATTTTAATATGGAAATCTATTTTTGGAGTACCAGCCTCATCTAACTGAAGAAACACGAGGTTGCTCAGATGTCAGCACCACTGCCATCAGCTTAGCTTGAAACACTCCAAACAAGCAAACTGCTTAGACACAGACAGCTTTATCAGAGCACGCATTTCTGCAAGCGTGGGAAGGAAGAGATGGGGGAAAGCCAGCTGCAGGCAGCTGAACCCGCCACACACTGCTTCCTCGGGCTCGGCTGCAGAGCCCCGCGTGGGGCCATGGCTCCGGCAGGCGCCGGCAGCTCGAGGACCCGCAGAAGACAAGCTTGCACATCACTGAAAACGAAGCCTTGGAAGAGAGACCACCTAACGCCTCCAGTGCCTCCAGTAAAAGCTCAGGGAATCTACTTTAAAAATTAATGTTTTTTTTCCCCTTTGATAAAAAAAAAAAAAATGGAATGCTTAAATACCAACTTTTGCTAGCAGCTAATTCTTGTGGGAAAATGCATACAACACCTCTAGATAGCTTCAAGCATCAAAACGGCAGCAGAGAGTTTTAAAAACAATCAAAAAGAGCAGCTATCAAATATAGGTCATAAAAACCCAAGTGCTTCTTCCCCCTGTTCACAACACTCTTTCTTAAGTGCCTGGACTTCCACTGTTTGCTCTCAGGAGCAGATTTCAAGAGCACTTACAAGAGGAGAAGCTCCACTGAGGTCCTTACTGAATGCTACACAGCTGCATTAAAGCAGCAAACTCTTCCCTCAGTCCCACTTCATTATTTTAATGAAATACAGAAAACTGGCAAGGCTGATTTAATCAGATTCAATCACTAAGACCATTTACTGTTTTTTAAAATTATTTTCTATCCACCAATAAAAAAAATAAAAAAAAGTAATAATAATTCTGCATCTTCACTGGAATGCTTCCATACTCCAATTTACATCACTTAGGATGGAGGGAGAGTCATTTTAAAAATGCTAATTCATTTCTTAGTATTACATCTGCCATCTCCAGATAAGCTGATGAAGCTACATAATATACTACTGACAGCGCCAAGGAGCTATCACTCGAATGGTGAAGAACCACAGCTGGGTGCAAAAGCCTCCTAAAAAGTCCAGACCATGAAGATGAGCATGTAGGCTGAACAGGAAAAAAAAAGCTGCCAAGACATTTATTTAAGTAAGTGTACTAGACAAAATGAAAAGATTCTTAACCTGCGAATGTCCCCAACAATGTAGCCACTTCCCTATGATCTTCCGGTGATAGGAGAAGCGGCTGAAACACAACTGCTTGCGGGCATCTCAATCAAACCAATCTCAAGGAAATTACTGTATTTGTACTTTAGCTCCACATTGCAGATGCTAACGCTTCTTGGGGGGGGGGGGGGGGGGACGGGAAATAATGATCAGCTGATACTTAGGAATGCTCCCTCTCTTCCCCAGACATTAACCTCACAATTCTCTAAGTGTCAATCTATGTGATTTAGCACTACCTGTCACACTCCCTTCGGTTTTTTTTAGGGCCGTGAGCCTCAGCCACCTGAGCTGTGGCTGGAAGAAAAAAAAGTCTATCAGTGAACAATACCTGCAGAAAGATAAGAAAATAAGATTATTGATCTTGTTGAAAGAAGACAATAGCTTAAATAATACTTAAGAAAAACTCTACTGGTCTTAAATTATTTAAGCTAAATGCTTTATTTATGCATATTTTAAAAAAAAAAAAAAGACTGAATTTCCTTCCTCGTCTGAAGCCCAAGGGAACAGCTGCTTCTCAGGCTGGCGAGCACCAGGACGCCAGCAGCTGCGGAACCCTTCTCCCCGAGCTCGGCGCCCTCAGCCGCAGGGCAAGGAACCCAGCGGCAGCGGCACCGCTCCCCCCGCGCCCGCGGGGCGCTGCCTGCTGGGGCCCCGGCTCCCGCCCCTGCCCCTGCCCGCGTCGGTTCCATCGTACAGTACGGGAGGAATGCGTAGTAATAAATAAACAAACCCAAACATTTACTACACAGTAGCGACGCGCACAGGTGCGGCAAAACTCCCCCTCTTCCTTCCTTTTTTTTTTTTCCTCTTTTTTCTCTCCCCCCCCATTTTACACCCCCCCATCCCACCACACCTCGGGGGCCGCTCCCCGCAAGTGCCCGGTGCCCACCTCCACCCGCAG
>VXAL01009187.1:623429-790609 GCA_013399475.1 Chauna torquata
GCTGGATAGGGGGGTGCTGGCTGGGGGGGGTCCTGGTTGGGGTCCGCAGCGTGCAGGCGTCTGCCCCGGGGATTTACAATCGAATGGGAGCCGGCTTGACAAACGCAGCGCTGCGGCTTCCTACCTGCTTCCGGAAGATCTCCGCTATTTTATTGCATTATCAAAAAAATATAATTAAAGCATGGAAAACGCTGCCTTGAATGCAAGCGCTGAATTCCCGCTGTTGGCCGTCGCCTGTGGTGGCGGCTGGCTGGCGCGAGATGTCTGCCACCGAGTCATTCCCTCTGTGGCAAGCGCTCTCATCGCCCTTCGGCCAGGCCCTTCGCCTTAGTCCATGACCAGCTTTTGCTGACAAACGGGATGCTCTGTGATCAAAAATACCGAGATCTTAATGATCCCATTCCCAGCACTGCGGGAGCAATCTGCTGTGCTCATTTTTTTGTAGTGCCTCCTCCAAGTTCCTGGGAAACGCTGAGCTGCAAATGGAAGCCGGAGGTGTCGCTGAGCATCTGGAGGGCTGCAGCAGGGATGCTGCGTGCGTGCAGCTCCCGGTGCTCCACCGCGCGCTGGCTGCGGGCAGCAGCCTCCCCAGGGGAGCGTTGCGGTTGGATGGGCGAGGTTTTGAGCTAGAAGTTGGAAGTCTGTGTCTGAGTTGGTTTTGTGCACCTGGGGAGCTGCGTGAGCATCATGCACGCCTGCACTGAAGTGCAGCTGTGTAATGACAGCATGGGCTCAACATTTTTACTTGGAAAACTGAGATAAGGAGACAGCGTCCGGAAGAAGAAAAAGGTCTCACAGCACCAAATTAAGCAGAAAGCTTGGTTTACATGTGTGGGTAGCGCAGCCATGCAGAAGCCTTTGTATTCACGCTTTCACCTGCACCAACTGGAAACACCCACAATTCACAGTGTGCCAACTGCAGATTTTGCTCTCCGTCCAGTTCTCTCCCAGACCCCCAGCACCTCTCCTCCTCTCCCCTCCCCTCCCCTCCCCTCCCCTCCCCTCTGCTCCCCACTGCCAGCTTCCACCAGCCCCAGGGCCCTGGGGCAAAGCTCTGGTGCCCTTTGCTGCAGCCCCAGAGCAGCTGAAATCCTGTGGGCTGGGATGGCCAGGTTTTGGGGAGTTGGTTTTGGGGAGGAGGTTTGGGGGGGGAGGAGGAGGAGGAGGCTGCTTCCACCAGGTGTCCTCCGAGAGCGGCGCAGCTCTGGGCTGGGCAGCGTTGGGTCCAGGCTTCTCCGGATATCTCACATACACAAAATGATCAAATTCCACCTGATTTCTACATTAGTGATCCCTTAGAAAACAGTAGCCATCTGAAAGGCTTGTTTTAACTGGAAACTGTTTTTCTTCTCATTTCCACCTTAACAAAGAGCAGTAGATACAAGCAATCTAATTTAAAAATGCCCTTTAGTTTTGCTTAATGAATACCAAGTAAATACAATAGCATAACTTGAGCCCCAATAATAATAATAATAAAAAANTGGCTGGGGGGGGTCCTGGTTGGGGTCCGCAGCGTGCAGGCGTCTGCCCCAGGGATTTACAATCGAATGGGAGCCGGCTTGACAAACGCAGCGCTGCGGCTTCCTACCTGCTTCCGGAAGATCTCCGCTATTTTATTGCATTATCAAAAAAATATAATTAAAGCATGGAAAACGCTGCCTTGAATGCAAGCGCTGAATTCCCGCTGTTGGCCGTCGCCTGTGGTGGCGGCTGGCTGGCGCGAGATGTCTGCCACCGAGTCATTCCCTCTGTGGCAAGCGCTCTCATCGCCCTTCGGCCAGGCCCTTCGCCTTAGTCCATGACCAGCTTTTGCTGACAAACGGGATGCTCTGTGATCAAAAATACCGAGATCTTAATGATCCCATTCCCAGCACTGCGGGAGCAATCTGCTGTGCTCATTTTTTTGTAGTGCCTCCTCCAAGTTCCTGGGAAACGCTGAGCTGCAAATGGAAGCCGGAGGTGTCGCTGAGCATCTGGAGGGCTGCAGCAGGGATGCTGCGTGCGTGCAGCTCCCGGTGCTCCACCGCGCGCTGGCTGCGGGCAGCAGCCTCCCCAGGGGAGCGTTGCGGTTGGATGGGCGAGGTTTTGAGCTAGAAGTTGGAAGTCTGTGTCTGAGTTGGTTTTGTGCACCTGGGGAGCTGCGTGAGCATCATGCACGCCTGCACTGAAGTGCAGCTGTGTAATGACAGCATGGGCTCAACATTTTTACTTGGAAAACTGAGATAAGGAGACAGCGTCCGGAAGAAGAAAAAGGTCTCACAGCACCAAATTAAGCAGAAAGCTTGGTTTACATGTGTGGGTAGCGCAGCCATGCAGAAGCCTTTGTATTCACACTTTCACCTGCACCAACTGGAAACACCCACAATTCACAGTGTGCCAACTGCAGATTTTGCTCTCCGTCCAGTTCTCCCCCAGACCCCCAGCACCTCTCCTCCCCTCTCCTCCCCTCCCCTCCCCTCCCACTTCTTTCGTTCTCCACCACAAAACCCTCAGTCTGTAAGTTGGCTATAAGATTAAATTAGTCTGATCGTACAGCATGCAAACACGTACTGCACGAAGTACGACTCCGTGGGGTTGCCCACTGTATGTCCTTAGGTTTTCTGTAGTAAGGCCATTTTCCCTCCAATCCAAATACACTTCTGAGATGCAGTCCCCTCATGTTTCCTTTAGGCATTAGTGCTGATGCTCTAATAATGTGTCCTTTGATCANCAAAACCCCCAAACTTCTTATCATCATCCAACTAGCATTAAATAGCACAGAAGCCTGTCTGGGGCTGAATTCTTCTGGTCACTTTGATGTTTGTTGTGGTCTCTTTTTATACTTAGAAAGTTTTAACTACTCATATTTATGTTCTACCTGCAAAGTTTTGAACGCCTCACAGTTTAGGGTATTTTAGCACACAGCCCCTCCTTAGCAGGCTCACAGCGCTGCCCTCCAGGGCAGGGCTCAGAGCTGGGGGCTGCAGCGAGACCCCCCCCTTGGCACAGTCCGTAGCAAGGAAACGCAAGTGGTCTGTGCAAAGCATGGGAGTGGTTTCCTCCTGAGCGATGAAACACTGGGCTGTGTCACATGGGAAGACAACAGCACCTCAAATGCATTTTACTTCCAGACGGGTGGGACGCCCATCGCACCGGGCGCTGCCGCAGCCGGAGACCCCCAGAGCCCCCGCGCGAGGGAGTCAAAACCAAGCCTCGCACCGGGATGAGAGCCTGCAGAGAGCAATTACCACCCAGTGTACAGCAATGCTTTTCATCTTCAAAGCACATTAAAACCATTACCTAATTAATTTTTACAACAGCCCTGCATGTTCAAATGCCTTAAACACAATCTCCACTTATAGATGCAGAAAGCCAGGAGTGATGTAATTTGTTCAAAACCAAGAGGAGTCCGCATCTGAGGTGGGGATGGGCACTGCTTAGCGCAAGCAGTGGTCACCAGAAACCTCTCCAGCTTTTACTTCTTAGCAAAAAACTTTGAAGACAAAAGAAAGCAATTTCATCTGTTTAACTGGGGTAAAGATCTAAGCAACTAAAGCCAGGCAGTGGCACCCATGCAACAAAACGGCGTGAATGGTTGAACAAAGGCTTGGCAGGTACAAATTCCATTTTCTTTTATGGAAATTAGTTTCTGCTTACTTCAAATGGTGAGGCTCTCACTCTGCAGCAGGGTCTCTCCATCAGTACCGAAGCCAACATAACAGTCCATAACAAACAGAGAGTTCGCACCTGGCAAAACACATAGGCGTCAGGGAGCAGACAGTAACGTTTATGCATTTATTTGGAAGCTTGGGATGTTTCTTCCTGCTGCTCAGGAGTTCAGTGTGAACACGCTGTAGTTGAAAGAGCTGTTGCTTACACTAAATTATGTAAGTTTGATGACAAAAGGTAAAATGACAAATAATTCAGAAGAAGTGAGTCTGAGTTGAAATTCTCCAAAAGAAGGGGGAATGAGTGGGGGTACGCTGAGACCAGCGGGTTGGTGCGGCAGCCCCAGTTCAATGGACCCTGAGCGGGCGCTGGTGGCAGGGGCTGGGGACTTCATACCGGCCGGCAGAAGTTGTCTGCAGCTGCGGGGCAGCCCCACCTTCACATCTTTGCACCCCTGGTCCGTCTGTCTTCGGTCTCCCGGTATCCACCACCCACAGGAAGGAGAAGGTCTCTCTTCTTAAAAGAGAAGACGGACTGATGGAAGCGATGCTGATGGAAGCCGCTATCTGGGGCCAGCACAGCCCCGCGGAGGCTGATGTGAGCGCTGCGCTGGCTCTCAGCTCCTCCTTTACGCACTGTTTCTGCACGGCGTGTGCAGTAAGCAGTTTGCGTTTGGAACACAGAATTCAGAACTTTAAAGGCAGCCGGACCATTTGAGCTCAGCATTTTGGCCATGTTTTTGCTATCCCCGCTTTGTTTTCTGTACACAAATGCCTGACAGCTCGTGCTGAAGTGGTGGGAATTTTTTCCAGTCCTCATGGCTCTGCAGGCACCGGGAGCTCTGAGGCCACTGCAGCAGACACCGAACGGCGCTGCTTCCCTGCCAGGCTGCTGAGGGACATCTCTTTCACTTTCTTTTTGAAGGATCTCCCTACAGAAGTATTTCTTTGAATACTCGTGAATTGCAGAAAGCTGTGTGCGGCCACTGGGCTCTCACCTAGGGAATTCAGTGAATGGGATAGTATGGAAACAGCAGCTCAATGCACTGCCGTTGTAACGCATCAACACAACATGTTTCGGAAAGGAAACATGAAGTAACTGAATTTCCTTTCCTTGAGTAGGCAAAAAGAGCATTAAAATCAGAAAGGACCATTTGCAAATTCTTCGGTAGCATCCCTGCTCCCTACATTCCAGCAGCCCTGCCGGTGGAAGGGCTGTGCAACGCCTTCTGCACCTGGACGTGGAACAGGGCAGGAGGCAGATGCCCACGTCAGAGCAGGCTTTATTTCTTGCAGTCAAAGAGGGGAGTTCTGCCCATCCCTTCCTGTGCTACATTCAGAGACAAATGGCCAGAGCTGAGAGCTTATTCTCAAATTTCAGTGAGGTGGATGTGTCCCGTCTGTCCCTGATGGCGTTTATGTCACGGCTGGAAGGAGCGCGCCTGCTCTGATTGCTCCTCACGTCCCGCAGAGTTTGCAAAGAAACCAGGAATGCTCAAATGATTTTTGTCCAGCGATGCAGAAACTTCAGGTAAGCAGCTGCTCTCTCACTGCTTCTCTTTTTATTGAAGCCATGCAGAGCCCTTTGAGAATCACCGGCCTACCACAGAAATTGCTCAGATTCAAATACAGATAAAACAAAACTCTGTTTTGCATTTTCCCTTGGACTCACCACCTGCTCATTAGCTGACTCGAGTTGTGTTCCTCACCCATCGCTTGTTATTGTTTAGGCCTATTTTCTCATGCACAGAGCTGGTAGCTGCACTGGTTATGCTTGTGCCTGTCCCCTGCGGCAGGGACTTGGGGACATCACTGCTGCAGGGAGGCTCTGCCACCGCAGCCTCTGGGACCTCGGCTGCCGGGAGCCCTTGCTGTGCCATCACTCCGCTGAGAGTACCTTCACGTTCCAGAAAGTATTAATGTAAAAACAAATAGCATGCTGTAGGTCACGGGTGTTTTTGTCATACAATGAGAAGGTGCAGATGTTCTTGGCCAACAAAAGGCTGCGCCTGCATCCAGATTCTCCTGAAGCCGAGAGCTGGCACCAGCTTTTCTGCCTCGTGCTGGCAGCCTGGCTTCTCGCCGCCGAGGGCCTGCATGGAAGAACTGCTCTTTTATTTCTTCAAAGGATTGCTATTAGAGACTGCGCCAGGTAGAACCAAATTACACACGAATCCCGAGTTCCCCGTCGTGCCCCACTTCTGTTCGGAGCCAGCGCTTCCCGTGAGCCCAGCGCTGCAGCGGGGCGCAGGCGGGGAGAGCGAAGCCGCCGCGCTGCACGTGTGCTTTTTGGTGACCGCAGGTCAGCGTGTGACACGGGGCACCGTGGGGGACATCGGGCTGCTGGGCGCAGCACGAGCTGGCCAGAAACTGCAGCTGCCTCCCAGCTCCACTCACTGCTGCACTTTCAGCCGGATAGAATCAAAATAAAGCTGTTAAAAAAGCAGGCTGGCTGGAATTTTTTAGGTTTAATTAACCAGACAAGTCGCCATAAACAGTTACACTCAGAGCTCATCCTCAGCAATCAGGTAGCTTTGCCTGTAAGCAGTTATTCCAGCCCCCAGAGCAGAGGCAATCGCTTATAAGACAGAAAATACGCTCCGTATTTACTGGAAATGATGTGTTTGCATCAATAAGCCTGAATATAAGCGCAAAGATGGTGCATTTGCATCATCTAACGCTAGAGCCCAGATTGTCTGCCTGGGAAGCCCTTCAGCAGTAAATCAGAGCACCTAATTTAGTGGCCTGCCTCTTTCTATGAGCTATAAGGAGACTGAAATTGAACTGTGCAAACTCCAGCCTCCTTCAGCATTTACTGTTAAACGTCTGCAGCTGCTGTACCTGCACGCAGCTGAGGAGGGTGCTCTGCCACTCTGCCAAAGCCACCAGCTCTTCGCCACCAAAACCTTCCCTGATATTCAGCAGCAGGGCATGGTTATTTAGCACAGGCTAATATCAACAGCAGTTTATACCAGTGTTAGAAGAAAAAGGGCTAAAATGCTGTTGAGAATGGCAGCGTTTTGCACCTCTATAAATGGTTATGCAAACGCAAGTTCTTTTTGAGTCAGTCGCACGCAAGACATCCCATGTGAACCAAATTTTATTCTGTGCCCTTATCCACTTTCTTTAAGTACATTCAAACTGGCTCAGAATAAAATTTCATAAAAGAAATTTCAGTCTTGGCCTAAGGCTTGGCACAGAGACATTCAGCCCAGAAAAGAATTTTAGGGGAAGTCAGAAACCTCTGAAAAGAAAACAAGTTTTTGAACTGAAGCATCAACAGACTCTTAATGATAGCAGTGCCAGGGGACACAAGGATAATGTACATATTGTAGGCAATGCATATAGAGTGCTGTAATTACAGCCACATCGGTACAAACATATATTCACTCTGGTCATGAATACCTCATGTTTGTAGAAAAAAGAACCAAAATGTCTATTTTAAATCAGTTTTGCAAAACAAGCAGAATTATATTAAGTTCTCGTCCAGAGGATGCCAAAGGGCAAACTCCACTCGTCGAAGCGCTGCCGTGGCACGGGGCAGCATCCTCGCGACCCCGCGGCGAGCGAACACCTGCCCACCACCAGGTATGTTCCCTTCCCAGTAAGTTTTGCCATACAGGTTAGGAAATACAGTTTCCTGTTTTAGGAAAGCCAGCATTGGCTGACTTTTATTAAAGCATGCTCTAGATATACATGTCATTGAAAGAAAAGTACACTTCCTGCTGCCAGCCCAATAAAAATATCCCTTCAGACAGGGGCCGCTACCTGTCCTTATTTAGCACTGCTTTTCTGAGAATCTCGCATTTGGAGCTGCTCAACCTCATCCAACCGTGCTGGAGAACGTTTTTGCAGTAGATTCCTCCTCCTCTTTCCTCTCCCTGGCTGCCAGTTAGGATGAGCTTCTAGCTCTGAGGATTTGGACTTCTCCTTCCCTTGCGCCCTCAGCGCGGGGAGTTTCCAGGTGGTCTCCTACCAAACCCCAGGCTAGCTGGGACACGGCGTAGCATTGCACCTACAACCAAAAAATCAGCGGGCGACCACATCCGAGGCAAGACCGTGGAGGAGGCTGGCTTTTGCAGACAGAGCCGTAGTGCAGAGGGCTCTGAGGCTCCGAAACACTTCCTGGGACAAAGCCCCTGCCAGGCAAAACGGGGCTGGTGGCCACCAGCGCTGCCAGTGCCCGTGCAAGGCCCCCAGTGCTACCTTAGGATGAGTCATCCAAATTTGTATCACGTTAAACAGGAGCGCAGAACACTACCGCAGGCTTTTGACAGACTCTTCGGATCTATTCACAAAGAAAACCGTCTCCAGTAATTAACTCCAGATCATATTACCTTGGGAGCAATGTAAATATAATAGAGGTTTAATAAACCACCTCAACAAACACTGACGTGGTGGGGGCTGCACACGCCAAGCGATAACAACATCCCCACCCCGAGAGCTTGCAGGCAGCGCTGCCTGCAGCACCCACCCGTGTCCTGCGATGCTCCCGGTGCTGCATCCGCTGCCCAGTGCCCCTTTGCAGGACCGAGAGCATCCATGTGGTCCAGAGAAATGAGCCATGACTTCATGGTTTTTTCTTTTTTTTTAAGGAAAACAGCCGACAACTTGTTTTGATGCAAAAAACAAGGGTTTGGGGTAAGGTGCTTTTAAACATTAGTCCTGAGAGTTCAGTTCTTGTCATCCACCCTGACTGGCGGAAAGAAGGAATCAGGGATAAACAGCGAGAAACAAAGTCCAAAGTACAGAGCGGTGCCACAAGGCGAAAAAACCCACAGACGCCATCGCTAAGCCAGCGAGAAAGGCGCCAGCGCGGCAGGTGACGAGCAGGGACAGCCACCGCCGGGCCAAAGGTTGCGCCCACATCTGCAGGCAGCGACGCAGCCGCTGCCGCGAGCTCCGGGCGGCTCCTGCTCCCCGCGGCTCTGCCCGGGAAGGACGGAGTCAGCCCGGGGCAAATGCCAGCCTGCTGGCACTTGTTTAGGGCAGCTTCAGGGCACCCTCGTCTTTCCGCAACCTGAAAGGGGGCATTTCAAATGCCCCCTCTTTGCTTAGGGCGCAGGGCGTGCGGTGCTAGCCTAAACCTTATCAAAAGGCTCGGATGTGAGTGCCTGGGCAGAATTTGGGAAAGTCTGAATTTGCTTCTTGCTCCTGTCCAACCCCCACCGCCAGGTGTCCAGACCGTGCCTGGCGAACGACCTGCACACCTGACCACCACAGAGACTGAAGGTGCTGCAAATGACCCCAAAAGGTATTTAAACATCCCTGGCAGAGCTGGCAGCTGCAGGCCCGAGGACTCGGAGCCCGCGGCACAGCACCAGGCTGGTGACCCGCACCGCGCCCGAAGGACCAGCGCCAGCACTGCAAATCCAGCAAAGCTCAGAGGGGCTGGGGCCGCGGGCTGAACTAAGCGCTCATGAGATGCCTAAGGGATGCTTTTCGGACAATTACTTCACCGAAGTAATCAGAGAACCTATTTCACACACACACACACACGCGCACACACATATATATAAGGAATACAGACAGGAGGAAATCCCAGCAGGTAACAAACAAGCAATATTTGCAGCTTCCAAACCCACACTAGCAAGCAAAGGAAAAGCAGCCCCCAGGTGAATGGTTTCCAGTGGTATGAGGCTGCTTTAGTTTGTCATTAGCCTCACATTTTTTCAGAAATAATGATAAAACAAGCATTTGTTTTTTTATCAACAAGCCAGCCTGGCTCTTACATGTCATGGCTCTTAGCAGTTTGAGATGTAACACCTCCATCATTATCCATCTTCTCCAGGCCAAAGGAGACCAGCATCACCCTGGCTTTGCCCGGAAAAGTGTGCGCAGCCCATTGCTCTTATCTAGCAAGGCTCATAGCTGTAAGACTTTATTATTTCTTTGGTTACTAAGCTGTAAGCAGGTTTTGTATATTGGCCTCTGCCACTTTTATGAGCTGCAGGTAGTCCTTGGGTCGTTTCCCCCTCTGTGAATCCCTCGGCTCTCTGGTTAAAGCCCCAGGGGGACTGTCCCCTCCTGTCCCACCTGGCCTGCCCCGCGGCAGCGCGCTTAGTGCCGCTGGCTGCGGCGTCCCCCCACGCTTCTCTCCCCACGCAAGCTCTGAGGTGGGAAAACACGTGGCGTTCGAGCAGCTGCAAGGGAAAATGCTGGAGAAGAATGTGGCAGAGGCAAGGCAGACAAAAGCTACGGTGTAGCTGAACTCTCAGGAACTCTGCTGGGCTTTCAGAATGCTCACAGCCCGCAATCCCCTTTAAATCGGGGAACAAAAGAATGGGGGATATTGCCCAGCACCATTCAGGCTGGTGAGGAGCAGATGGTCTCCGCTCCCATAAGCGCTCGTGCTTAGGACAGCTCATTGTTTCTCACCTCCTCTCTCATCAAGCCTTCTTCTCCTCCTCAGCACCCGCACCCACTGTTCGCTTTGGCTTTTCTTTGAGATCCTTCCCCAGACGTCCCTGCAGGAGCATCCCTTTGCCCAGCTGGTCCCTCTCATCTTGGAGAAACTCCTACAGCTTCTTCGCCTCCTGGAGCAGAGCCCTGCCCCGTCTGCCTGCCCCACGGCCAGCAGAGCCCGCAGGGTGCTTATTCCCAACGCTTTTCGTTCTCTGGAGGAATGCAGTGTGTGCGTGCTGTACCCCAGGAGCGGGAGAGAACCGGCACCTGCCCGTCCACATGCAATCACCTCTGCTGGGCCTGACCTCAGCTAGGAAATGATGGCAGATTCCACGGGATCCTGCCTAGGGGGTAGGACCACACGTGGAAATGTCGTTGTCTTGCCTGTTGTCTCCAAAAGCCACCGCTGCACCCCCTTACAGGAACGGACCAAGCCAAACCCTCGCTATACATGCCCTGTGATATCCTTCCTTTCCACAGTCCCCATTCCCATGAAAGGAGGCGATGGCTGGAAGCAGCCCGCTCCAACAAAAACGCAAACGGGAAGCGGAGGAAGCCCAACGAGCGGCCGGCTCCTCCTGCAGCGCTCCCGCTGCCGCCCGTCTCCCTGCCGCGGGCGCTGCCCGGCCACGCTCCTTCTTCTGCTCGATTCCTTCACGTGCAAAGTGTATTGTTTTTGGAAGATCCCACTTCCCAGGCACCGTGACTTCTGTCCTGCCCCGCATAGGGTTGTCATCCAAAATACACAACGGCCTCAGAGTAATAGTGACAGCATCTCCGCACCACGTGGCGCTGGGAAAAGTGCGATTGGGAGCCCACGGCCCTGGCCGTGGTGCACGAGGAGCTCAGCGGGGCTGCCGACACCAGTTTTGCTGCTTTCTGTTCTGCACTGCCTGCGCCTTGGTGGTTGCAAACCACACGCGTGGCCAGGATCTGCATGCGCGAAACTCAGTGCAACAGTTCGTAGTGAATGGCAACGGAACAGGGAGAAACACGTCCCTTGCGCTGAGGTGTCAGAAATGGAAATACAGTGATAAAGAAGCCTGGCAGTGGTCATGTAAGAGCAAAGCAGGAAGGCTTCAAGAAACAGCGCTCCTCGAGCTTGCCATTGTTTGTGGACAGAGCGCTGGAATTCACTTTTGGCCTGTAGATTATTCACAAGCAATCATTCGTGCAAACACCGAAACCAAAACTTCTAATTGTGTTTTTAGTGGACAAAACCGCTCCATGACATCGCGCCTTCCAAGCGCCCTGATCAAAGCGCGGGCTGGAAACGAAGCCGTGTCTAAAACAAATACATACTTCAGTGCAAATCTACTGTTTGCAAGTGTGGAGATGAGATTTTTTCAGTCATGTCCTGAAACCACGGCACGTTTATCAATTTTTTTTTTCTGCAACAAATTCATCTCTTAGCAATGAAGGAGCAAGCTGAAGGGAGGAATAAACAAACCATAAACATGCATAAAATTGAAACAACTATGTAGAGATGGTAGGTACTAGAGAAAAGTTACGGCCAGACAGAGACTTGGAAATCAGATCTTGTTTAGCCTTGTGGATTCATCATGAAAAGAACTTTCTGCCCTCGGAGCTGCTCTCTCTCCAGGCACTTTGCTCGATTTTGTGGCTTTTCATCACCATTGCTTTAGTGCATGAACATCGCAGGGAGCCACGGTGATCGCCGTCCGTACCGACTCCTACAAGCACTAGAGACGCGTATGCACAGAGGACGTGCACATCAGTGCAGCGTGAGCGAAGCAAACAGCAGCGGGTGCTGCTGGGGGTTTATCAGCCTGACATGCAATTACCGTGCCCAACTCCCGACGTACGCATCCTGCAGACAAACTGGCAAGTTACTCTCCAAAAAGTCATTGCACAGGTATGCACACGGCATGACACTGCTTATTGACACAACAAGATGATTAAAGCGATGTTCCTAGTGAACTTAATTATACGCATTGTGAGATACACAGGCTTGCGTAAGGCACCTCGCTGGTTTCTCCGGCCACCTCCCCGCAGCTTCCAGGTATGCAGCCATTCAAGAACAGATTTTTCTGCTCAGCTTTAGCGTCTGCTCTGATGAACTAATTGCTACACAGAGAATCAAGGTGTTTTACTGAAAGCAAAACCAGCAACCAGCAGCTCTTGTGGTGTTGAAAAAATTACTTAAGTCCTCAAAGGCCAAAAGGCCTTTTTTCCACAGCTTGGAAGCGCTGCAGACTGGAGGAGGAGATGGTTTGGACAGCAGAGCTGGGGGGCCTGAGCCTGTTGCTGGAGAGGAGCAGGGTGAATCCTTCCTAGAGCAAGGGAAATTTGGTCACGGTCTGTAGAATTTAGAGCTTAAAAGTAAAAAGATCCGTCATGGGGAAACTAAACGCAGATGCATCCAGAGAGAGCCAGCTTAAAGGCTCGGTGCTGTGCTGGAGCAATCTTGCTTTGTTTGAACACAAAAGATAACAAAGTCTTTGGGTACCACTCGATGAACGTTGATGCGAGCCCACTGACAGCACCGTGGGCTAGATGCAGGCTCCACGGTGCCCAGCAGCTTTGCCTAGTGAGACCGGAGGTCGCTTGCTGGGTGTCAGCAGCACAACACGTGTTTCGCTGTGCCATCCCAGCCTGTGAGTGCGATGGGGACGTCCCAGGATGCTCGATGGCACCTGCCAGCCAGCAAGGGACATGGCCAATGCTCCAGGAAGCTGCAGACATAAAGGACTGTATGCTCCATAGGAAAAAATGCCTTCGAACAACTGGGCTCTCGCTCTCGCTTGCTGGATGTTCTTCCAATTGTCATCCAAAAACTTCATGAAAAACTAAAAGAGCATCCCTCATTTTGCCCCTGCATGCAAGCTAGACTAATGACCATTTATTAAAAAGATTAAAAACAAATTAGAAGAAATATCCTTGCCACACATCTTCATCGGGACAAGGCCCCTGGGCCACGTCGGCTCGTGACAGCAATCCTTGAAGGCTGCCCATGGTGCTGCTCATTTGGCGTATAGCTGCTGCATTGTAACGCTGCCATTTGTAATGCGTTCGTTAAGGGTTTGTCAGCATTTCCATCGTAAAGCTTTCATTTGGGGGATTTATTGCTTGGCTATACTGATCGGCTCGAGCTGGCAGCCTGGCATGGAGGATCCCGTTCAGCAGCTCTTCTCCCCCCCGTCACTGAACGCCAGGAAGTCACACAAACAGATCACTATTGGAGGGCTACCGTCTCCTTCCAGTTTTGGCCCTTGTAGCTAAAAATGGCAAAATCCTCAGCAACTGCAGTCTAACACGAGCTGGGAAACAAAGCAACATGAGGCTGAAGCACAAAACTCTGCCACAATACCCACTTCCCAACCCAAGGAAAACCCACACAGACGTGGCAGTGCTGCTTCCAACCATGGATGTGCTCCCAATGCATGCAATGTCCAATGCAAGGCAGGAATGCAGGCAGAGATGCAGGCATGGGTGCAGGCAGGGATGCATGTATGGGTGCAGGCAGGGGTGCAGGCAGGGGTGCAGGCAGCGATGCACGCAGGGGTGCAGGCAGGGGTGCATGCAGGGGTGCAGGCAGGGGTGCAGGCAGCGATGCACGCAGGGGTGCAGGCAGGGGTGCAGGCAGGGACCTGCTCCCTCGCCGCCGCAGCAATTTGGGGAAAAAAAAGCCTCAGCACGGCGCCGAAGGTGCGAAGGCCCCGCGCTGCCCCCGCGCCCAGCCCCGCGCCACCCCCGCGCTGCGGGAGCGCGCCGGCGGGGAACGGCCGCAGCCGCTGCNAGCGCAGCGCCGCCCCCTGCAGGCAGCGGCGCGCCGCGGGACTACAGCACCCAGGAGGCCGCGCGGCGGCCGTCGGCAGCGCGCCTGCGCACTGCGCCCCCAGCTCCAAGTTTGGAGCTTTTAGCTGCCAGCCCTGGCCCATCATGTAGGTGCAGCAGAGCCTTCCCTACCATTGCAAGCAGGGGGGGAGGAAACCCCCCGCTCTGCAAGCTGCTCTGCAAAGTGTGCAATTGCACGGCCCCCCGCTGCAAGGAGAGCTGCTGCAGCAAGTCAGGAAAACTCCAGTTGCATGAAGATTGAGCGCTTGCAGTTTGCATCTTTGTTGCAAAACTAGCTCCAGAAGAGAGGCAAGGCAAAGTCTTTTGTGCTCCCCTCCCCCATCAAAGCAAAGGGGAAAATGTCTCAGTCGAGAGGTAAGGCTCCTACTTCTGTTCGTTGCAAATATGCAAGAAGTCGTGCATGCATTTTTAAGTGCATGCATGCATTTTTCGGGATGCAATTGCATTTTGAAGTTTGAGGCTTTCAATGGCTCTCAGTTGCATTTCCTGTTTAGTATGTGCCTTTTTGCAGACACACACACACTCACACACACAGTTCCTGTAAGGCAGGGCTTGCAGTTCAGCTGTGCATTGACGTTATTTGAATTCTTCTGCGGGGATTACTGAGCCCTTTTTGCCTTTTGCACAGTCAGGACAGATAAAGGGTGTTGAAGAGCAGATGTATTTGCTACTGTATATATGCATGCAAAATGGGCACAACGCATGAGAATTGCAGCTAATTTCAAGTGTAAAATTAAATGAAACTTTTAAAGCAGTCCGTGGACGAGATGAAAGGTGAAAGTTGAGTGGAGTTACCAGGAATTAAATATATACCTATGTTTCCATGGGAAAGTATTGTTCTTGTGCCAGGACTGAGATCATTTTCCACCGATCCCCCCCTCCCCTAATATTTGGTAACTTTTGGTCAGAGGCAGCGGTGTGGTTTGTAACACCAGATCGCTGAGAGCATGCAGAAGGGTGCTTTATTTAGCATTTAGGAGCTGGGGCTCGGCACTTTGGATGGAGCGGGAGGGGCAAGTTTGGGTAGGGGACAGCAGTGATTTTTGCCAGCACCGTGGGAAAGACTTGATCTTGCTTTTTTAACTTGGTGATTATTCCGGAGTTGCTCTGCCTTGTGTCCTGCAAGGGAGGGGTGGGAGTTGGAGAATTTAATATTGCAAAAATGCTGTGGGAATGCAATAGTCCCTGCAAGAGCAGGCTGAGATGTTTAAGGAGTTGCTGCTCTGGCCATTCATTGTGAAAATAGACGCACGTATATCAGCGACCGGCCACACAGATGCAGCTTTTTGAGCTTCTTTAAACGCGTGGATTTGATATTGCAACTGCATATTCTTGCATTTTGCAGCCGTCACATGTACTGGGGAGCAGGGGGCAAGAGAATGCACGGCCCAGGGGGAGAGCAGCCCCCAGCCTGGGACTGGAGCTTGCTTTGGGTTTGTTTTGTGTTGTTTTTCTTAAGAAGTCTGTGAAGTTGGTGGCCATCCACTCTGAGCCTTGCTGGGAGGACATAGGAAGGAGGTGCTTTCACAGCTCTTGCCACACAGTTTTCCTTTGTAAGAAAAATGTAAAGTTGTTGTATAATTTATTCCTAATTTGGGTTTGCTGCAGTCATCTTTTCCAGCCAAGCAGAGAATTGTAAAAGTTTCCAATAGAAAGAGCCAAGGAAGTTTGATAATGCAAAATTGAACAAAGTGATACCCAGAGCTCACTGCCGCTCACAGGGGGGTCCCCACGGGACCCACAGCAGGGCAGGGGCTGTGTGGGGAGCGGCCGCTTGCCAGGGTCCCTAGAAAGCCCCGGGGGTGGGAGAGTGCGGCCACGTAGAGCCAGTGACAGGCAGGGACCCGCGTGGGCATCCCTGCAGCCCACCCACCCTGGGCGCCACACGGCCCCCACGCATGCCGGTGCTGGCCTTGTCCGTCCTCAGTACCAGGAAAATGGGAAAATGCTAGTAGCCAACCCACAAAACATGATCTCAATGAATGGCATCATTCTTGAATCCGTTTTCCGTCCCTCTCATGCTCTGCAATATGAGTGCTGAAGCTGGAATTCCTCGCACAGATAACTTTTCCAAGTTCAGCTGTTGGGGCTGAGGTTTTGCTTGGGAAGGGGTTTCAGCTCAGGGGTTTGCACCAGAGGTATCGCTCTTCAGGATGAATTAAATGAGCCATAATCTGCATTTCAGGATCAGCTTTCATGTGTTGCATGGGAGGTTACTCGTCAGCTTTCTAAAATACTGCACAGAGCTTCAGCCAGCTGCTGAGCTGTGGAGCCCTCTCCCTACTTTGAACCAGTTCCAAAGTTGTTCTGAGAATTTGGCAGAGATTAATTTTTTAGTGCTGCCTGTCAGGGGGACAGTAATCGAGAGGGTTACTCTCCGATAAGACTTATTCCCTGCAAATAATCTCGCCTGGCTGAGTGCAGACCCACTCCTCAGCCACTACCTGTGCCACGCAAAGCAGAGGGGGTGATCTGCCTCTGCACGGCCGCAGCACTGCTGGAGGAGATAAAACCCTGCCTGCAGCTCAGAAGCAGGAGTTTCCGCCAGGGCCAGCCCATAGCAGAAAGCAGCGGATGCTTTCAGCATCACGCTTGCAATATTCAGCCACGTTACCTGCGCTCTGATGGACTTCCAAAGGCTTTGTGGTCAACAAAATACCGATCAGGGCAGAAGGACGCTACCGGGTGCAAACTCCTGCATTTCGCTGCCTGCTCCTTTCTAATTTCATTCCTCTTAAGTTGCAAAATGGTGTTTCTAGTTGGATGGAACAACCCACAGAGAACAAGGTTTCCCCAAGCACCGAGGGTCCTCGCAGTCTGTTCGTCACCTGCAGCGGGGATCCTGCTCCGGACAAGTGGGACTTGGTTGTGGTGGTAGCTCAGAAGTTGAATCCTTGCCCAAATAGGGAACATTTGGCTGTCATGACTAATAGGATATTATTCTGGAAGAAAAAAACATACGGAAGTCCATATAAATTACAAGCTAAACACAGTTTGAGGCTATAAATCTGAACTGTCGTGACAGCAGATACATTCAGGAGTCCTCCACATTTGTTGTAATGGGGAAATTATTTACTTATGAAGCCCGCATCAGAGAAGCAACCTGCAAATACGCACGTTTCTCCCCCGAAGTAAGAAAAGGGAAGGGGGAACAGTTGCCATTAGAGCAGTAATTCATAAATACCTCATTGAAATGAGGTACATTTAACTACTAAATATTGCTGCTCATTGATCTCATTCTTAATTCTCACTATTTGTTGCTTCAAATACAACTTCTTGCGCTCTAGCTGCAAAGGGATACTGCAATTATGAGAACCACATCCCACGTGATGCTGGCTGAACATGTACCCTGTGGACTTTGATCAAAGGCCCTGCACCTATTCAGAATACTACATTTCATGTAAAATGCTCTTTTTCCAGCTACAAATTGTTGCAGAACAAATGCAAATCGTAAATGATAGTTTTTTTTTAAAAAAAACCACATCTTGGGTAGGTGGCAGGTTTTTGCTAGTATAAAATTAACCTGTAAGCATTGTGAGGCTCCTGTTGGTTGTGCAACGTGCAGTTTGCCTCGTCAGCACCACCTCGGCTTCTCGCCATTAACGCGCTCCCATGACATAGGCACTTGGCAAGGGGAGGCTTCACCAGAGCAGGGCGAGCAAAGCCGTGGCACGGTCAGCGAGGTGCCAGCCTAGCAAGGCCGGGTCTAGCAGCAAATACAACCAGTTTTAGTTCAAGTAGTATGTGTTGTTTTTTTTTCTAATTTTGAAAAGAGACCCTGTCAAGTTGCTGTTCCACCCTGTTGCACGTCCTGTCTGCTCCGCTGTACCACTTCTGTAATGGGGTCTGCCTGCGTTAAGAGGGGGCAGACACAAAGAAGTTTAAAGTCTCATGCAATGCAGTGCTGGAGGAATTAAGTAGAATGGGATGAAAGAAAAGCAGATAGCTTGGGTAGAAAGACTGGGCTAGAAACATCTGACATAAACCGGATTGCTGCACTATGCAGCTGAGCAAGAGGGAGCCGACGCACCCAGCCGAGCACCTCTGGTTGCTGTTTTGCTTCCCTCTCCCTCTGCATTGCCCTAAGGATGGATTTGCTCGCAATGCTGCTGGCTGCGCAGGGAAGGCACCGTCTGCCACAGGCAGCAACACTGGGGTGCAGAAGCCAAGTGTGTTTCGGGGTGCCCTGTCCCCATGTCCTGGCACTGGTGCGGCACAAAAGCCAGCAACGCGGTCAGGGCAGCAGCTCCCCGGAGCTGAGCACACTGCTCAGCAGGGACAGGAAAACATAAGCATTTAAACTACAGAAGTAATTATAGCAACAAACAGGTTTTCTCCTCCCCACTGAAAAAAGTTTAGATTTCTCACCGCCACACTAAGTGGTGCTCATTTGTTTCATTTAGTCACCAAAAAATGGATCTTCCTTTGGGGTGAATTCCCTCCCGTGACACATACGCAAGCTGCTAAGGTGAAGCAAATGATACTCAATTAAAACCACAGGAGTAATTTAGAGAGACGAGACACTTCACTCCTCCAAGAGTATTGGCATTAATGGAACACAATTACCTTGAAAGTCACAAGGCAGACTTGCCAGTTGTGTACTGCGGTTGCAAATATATAAGATGACTAAAAAGTTGTTTTTATTTGCTTGTTTAGCTTTTTTTTTTTAAACATGCATTTGAGGTCACTTGTCTTTTTTCTCTTGCTGAAAAGAGCCATAACATCATCTGTAGAAGTCTCTTGGAAAGGGATTAGGTGTAAAGCAAGCTCCTATCACTTTTTTAAGGTGGAAAATGCAGCATAGCATAGGAGTAACAATAGCACAGGAGCAGGAACATTTGCAGACCTCCTGTGTGAATGCATGTGGAGGACAGCATCCGTTACCCCGATCGCTGGGCACAGCCACGTTTCCTAACCCTTTCCTGGGGGTTACCTGCCATCACCCCACGTGCTCGTCCTACTGCTGGCTGAGGTCCGCTCCAGCAAGCCCCATGTCCCTGCTCCTGGCTCGGGGGTGCAGGGGGCCCAGCAGAACTGGTGGGGTGCAATGGGTCACAGTGTGACCGCGTGGGGTCACTCTGGTGGCTGGAGAAATCACAGGACCGCTCTTTTAATTTTAGCCGTGGCCAGAGCTATAAATAAAAAAAAAGTTTCATTACCTGTACAGTTGCTTAGCTGCCCTCCTTAGGGCCTGTCTGGGAATAGTTTAAGAGATTAACATTATCAGCTAGAGCAATGTTAGCACTAAAGCAGATCTAGGACCCTGGAGCTCTGCCACGCCAGATATTATAGTCTGTGATGGCAGAGTGGTGAAGGCCATTCAGTACAATTTCCATACCTACTCATTGTGCAAAAAGGTTTTGTTTTTTTTGCTTTTGTCTTCCAAATCCTTGTTATTTTGCAAGTTGACAAGTACAAATGGAAAAGTGTCATTGCACAGTAATCCTGGCTCAGTAAAATGCCATTTGGAGGAGGGAAGCCTGAAACTCTTGTTTGTAGGGCTTTCTTTTGCCTCGAAGCAAAAATTAGAGCTATCCTTCCCTTTAAGCAGGAAATCCCAAACACTTGGTTGACGTTTCAGAGAGTTCATCCCATCATTAATGTCTCTGGGGTGCTAAAGCACTTCTGAGTCATCTTAACTTTGGAGATGTTGCAAACAGATGCTGAACATCCTTCACGAAAGCTCCGGGAAACCGCTCGCACATCTCGGTCTGCTGGTGCTAGCAAAGCCTTGGCTGAGCATCGCTCTGGATTTGCACCCCATAGTCACATAAGGGCTGAGTGGGCTGAGCATGGTGAGAGCAGCATCCGACCACATCAGGAGAGCAATCTGGGGTGGAAGCTGCTCATGCTGCTTCTGCTCCCCTTAAATCATCACAGAAGCAATGGCCGTTGCTCATTAGGCTGCTGCAAAAAGCCCAGTGCAATGAAGCCCAAGAAGCATTGTGCAAGCAGCCGGAGGGAGCAGCCTTTACAGCCGAGACAGTTTCATATTTGTAAGAAAGATTTCAGAGAAAAAGCATTTTTTTTTTTTCCTGTTCAAGCAGGAAAACTTCACTGAGCAGAGCTGATCCAGTTTCTTGCTGTTGCTGTTTTGTTAGCCTACTTAGCTTGCAATTTTATAATCAAGACTAGATTTTCCTAGCCTGCACCAAGCAGATCAAAAATCATTAGTAGAACTGGAGCCCAAGAAACTTCCACTTTTACTGCACTCTGATGAAACCAGTGGAAAAAAACAGTAAAAGTCGCAGATGAGATGCCAAAGATAAGGCAGCAATAGAAAATAAGTACAGGAGTCAACACTTCACTGTCTGCAGTAAGAGGCCTTTTATGAAGGCTGAATAAGCATAGACTTCGTAGCTGCTTTTGAAGGAGAATCTTTTTCTAAACAAAAATATGTAATTGCACTCAATAAAACAATGCTTATCAGCGCCAAATGCCCTCAGAGCATCATGTGCCTGCTCTGCTGTGGAAGTCTCAAGCAACATGTTTTTGTACTTATTTCCATCCCATAGTGGGGTCTGATCCTGACGCTTCTCATTCATGTGTTTTCAGCAGGGCTTATTTGACACTCAGGCAGCAAGTTACATTATGAAAATTACAGTTTCACTCCATGTTATCATTCTTCTTCAGAATGTTTATTGCTTTTCCAGTAGTTCAAGGTCAGATATAGAAAATGACTCAAAAAAGTCTTTTGTTGCTCTGATAGCTCTAAAGTAATGAAGTCTCCATCTGGCACAGACAACCCTGCCCAGAGTACCAGCATTGAAAAGAAAGGGTGAGAAAAGTTTGAGGGAGGCCCAGCAGTGATTAGCGACTTTCCCTGGACTTGCTCCATTGCAGGCTCTCAGTAACTCTCAGCACATCCCATCCCATTCCTTCCCAAGAAGCATGCAGGAGCCCCACGAGCAGCCCGCTAGACCTGCATGCTCCTGCAAGTACCTGCATGCAGGAGATGAAGCGTTCCCTTGCAGATGGGCGCATGGGATGAGAAGGTCCCGCTGGCAGCAGCTCCGGGCAGGGTTTGTGCAGCACCTAGCATTGCCCTTGGCACAGGCTCCGTGCTCCTCAGGCACTTTTCCGGTGCCAGCAACTGGAAGCCATTTAGAGGCACGCTTTCCAGCTTTGATTTCAACACAGCCTTTTCTTTCTAGTGCTGCTTTAATTGCCGACAATTAGGGCCTCCAGTGCTGCAAAAAATGTGAAGAAATAAAACCACGTTTGGCTTTGTGAGGACTGGAATTGATTTCTTCTTTCAAACAGCTGATGCTGTGGCCTCTTATAAAGGAAGTGCCAGCCTGTGATCATAGCACTTCTGCATGCTACTGCCTGCAGATTAAAGCACAGATACATGACATTCATTGTAGTTTTATTCAAGGAGCTGAAACACCTGTAGGAGCTGAGAACAGCTGTCCCCCTTCTTCCAGTTAGATGCATCATGAAGGAAAAAGCAGGGACTTTACATGCTGTCATCAAGATGCCAAAAACCCTTTGGGCAAAACTACATCTTAAGGAGATTTGTTTAAGTACCGAGCCCCAGCACCTAGCAGAAATGCCTCAGCAGGAGCACAGGCTGCAGGACAGGGCTTTTCACAGCCCTGCTGCATCCCTGAAGGTGCGGTGGGGCACCCAGCTCCTGCACAAGCAGGCCAGGATCCAACCAGCTGGGCCTCTGTGCTGTTAATGATGTGCAGACAGATCTGAGCTTGATTTCCAAACCCCATGCAGATTTTGGAGCTAGCAACAGGACAGGGACACTGCAACAATTCTCACTGTAAGCTGGACCACCACTGAAGTTTTGGGCATGGAGATGCAGACCTCACCTGCAGGTTTGCTTCCCTCTGTTCAGAGATGTGCTGGTGGTTAATGCAGAAGCTCGCTCCCAGGCAGACTTCAGTACTTAACCGTACTAATTAAGTGTTTTCAAAAACCACAAGATTGACCTTCACTGCATGCCCACAGATTTTTCTCTTATTTAACAAGCACAGGGTTGACAGAGTAACCTATTAAAGAAGAAAGGCAGTGCTCTAGATAGTGCTGTTTTTCAACCTGTTCCAAAGAGTTTTTTGCTTTTTAGCTATGGGTTGGAAACCATAGTCCCCTAATAACCTACCAGGCTGGAGACGGTGAGTGCTCAGCTCAAAGCACAAAGTCTGATAAAATAGTTAGCACACCTAAACCTGAAGTTTCCTCAGATACCTACACAAAAAGCAACAGCAGCCATTGTCTATATGGGCACTTATGTAACCAGAGAGCTATTCTACGTGGCATAAAGTTGTCCTTTGGGAGATACACTCTAGAAAAAAATAAAGGCAAATAACAGACTGGCTTCCTTACCTTTCCCAAGGACACCAGTAATTTGCTCATTGCTAAGAAAACTTGGAACATCACTACAGAGGACTTGAATTCCTGCCAAGGAATCAGTTTTACAAATTAACTAAAAGAGCAGCTCGGTGCAGTGCATGGCATGAGAGGACATCGCAGAGCAGCCCCTGACAGCAGCATCCGAACTGCAGGAAGAGCCCAAAATAGTCCCTGGCGGCTGGGCAGAGCAACACAGATGCTGCATTCAAAGATTATTGGTAGTAAATCACTTTCTGAAGATAAGAACAGCTAAATTCACAGCAGGTCCCTTCTTGGCAGCCAGAAGGACCTGTGGGCTTGCAGCTCTGCGGGATGCCATGGCACGGGCACTACAGAGCGTGTCCTTGCCTGCAGCCACCTGAGCGAGGCAGAGCAGCAAGCTTGCTTCCACCTAGCACGACTTCAGCTTCATTCATGTCATCAGGCAGCTTCCTTTATAACTAACCATGTGATTTTTTTTTCCCCCTCAAAAACATTTGGTACTTCCCCCGCATGAAATCAGAAGCTTTATGTCAGATAAGAGGCTGGAACAGCTTCCTGCAATCGGAGAGCATTCCTCCTCTCACTCTTCCTGTGCGTCCCTCAGAACAATGCCAGCACTTCCAGCATCAACAAGCATTTACTTTACCTTGCAGCACACGCGTTTGGGGCCCATCCTGTGCAAGCATCTCACCAGGCAGCACCTCCTGCAGAAGGGGGCTCTTCCCCCGGAGCTTGCTTTAAAAGGGCACTGCTGCAGCTGAAATGCAAGGAGCAATCTGGGAGATTGAATGGGAGCAGATTCAGAGCAGCTGGGCCAGGCAGGGCCCTCCTTTGGAGGGAGACGGGTCTGGAGATTTTTTTTTTCTTTCCCCTTACAAGAGAAGCTGAATATGATTTTTTTCATCTTCTGATCTCGAAACTACTTATGCCTGTGTTAAACTTGGAGCATATGAGCCCTTTTGCAGGAGGCAGTGGGACTGAATGTGCTTGCAGTTGAGCACACACACAAGAATTTACAAGGCTGGGGCTGTATTTTGTCCTGGTTGCTAAGTGGGGTGGACATTAGGGATCTGTGTAGATGATTTATACCACCCTGCTCTCCCTTGGTTTCTTTTTTCCCATTTCTACTTGTCTGTTCTTGCAACTTAGAAAGCAGTATCACATTTGAGAGCATTTATGGGTATCACTGCAACAGCAGTCTCGAACCTCGCGCAGGGAGTTCTATAGAGGCTTTGACAGAAAGGCTTATAAAGGGAGTTTTGTATTTGCAGCTCCTGATTTAGAAGGCTGGGTGGAGAGATGTATCCTAACGGGGCTTGATCCACGTGGACATATGTGGGTAGAAAAAAATCTGCCCAGTTGTGTCAGGGACACTTGACTGGAAACAACAAAAAAAGCAAGAAGTGCTGTCTTCTGCCACGGTACTGTGCCATCATGCATTTCATAATGTTTTCCAAACTGAAGTAAAACTGCATGATAACAACTGAGGAAAGGCTGTTGTTCTTCACATATCTCTTGCTTTACTTTACTATACGAGGTGCAAGCAAGTATATGCTCTTAGCAGGTGTCTGGAAAACGAGCTAAAAGAATGCCCTCTGACTTCTGGCTAAAACCCATCTGAACTTCAGGGAGCTTCCCTGGCAGCCCGAGAGCTGCGCTGCACCCTGCAGACCTTCGCCTGCATGGCTTGCAGCTTCCTGAGCTTCTTGCACGCGCAGATACATCGCTGAAGGATGGCAGGACCGAGACTTAGTGGTCGTGGTCACACAGACCTGCTCCGATGCTGGGCAGGGGAGCTCGGGCAGTGCCAGGGCGCGGGGCTCGGCTTGCCCATGGTCACCCTTCGCTCCTCGCCGTGAAGGGGGTGCCTGGGTGTTTTTTAAGTAGGACCTACACATTTGCTTGGAGGCATTGCCAGCAGAGGGAGCATGAGTTAGTTCCTGCCATCTGCGCTGTCCAGAGCTGTCAAGTATCATCTTTAATTATTTTGGTACAGAAATAAGCAAACAAGCTCATAAATGAAAAAAGAATAGCAAAAAAGGGCTGTCTAATGGGGTAGCACAAAGGCAGGCTGGTCGCAGTCTTGGCTGTGCTGACAACTACAACATTTGTCTGAACCTCCACAAAAACTCCCCATGGCAAAAGGTTGAGCTGGGACCGCAGGCTCCCGGCACGCCGTGCGGCGGGTGCCCCGCTGGCCCCGGGCAGCCTCCGAGCCGGACTGCCGCCCGGATTCTGATCAGCTCACCTGCGTGGCTGGCCCGAGGCGCGAGTGAAGGGCAGAGCACGAGCAGCACATCCCCGGGAAGAAAACTGGGTGTTGATTTTAAATTCTTCTGAGTGTTATTTGTACCACAGAAGAGGAAAGTGGTCCTAAAATTATCTTCAGTTTAACACTTTTAGCTGAAACAAGCAGTTACCAGCTGCCAAACAACTGCACAACTTGGGAACTGAAGGGAATTATTTTTGTCTCTTGTACAACGCAGGCACCGTGTAAACCTGGTGCACCCAGAGGTGCTGCTTTCCCATGTTTTTCCCATGCACAGCGACAGTGCTGTGCTGAACCCTGCGGATTAACAGAGCCCTCCTCTTTGTCAGGGAACCTCTGAAGGGCTGAGGGCACTCGCTAAAGAAATGACTTGTGGCACATTCCTCCATTTTCACGAATATTCTCATCTGGCCATAAAAGTTATTCATACTCTTAAAGTCTCAGAATGACAAAATCAATAGGCAGTTTTCTCTCTATGGTGTTTGGAACGTAAATTGCCTGTTTTGTCCTAAGGTGGCTTTTCTCATGAACAGAAAATAATAAACTCAAGTTTTATACGCAGTGAATCAGCAGTAGAAGATGGCTCGATAGAGGCACAGCTTAAATGTCCAATGTTTGCAATACGCTGAAGAAGTTAAATCCATCTCAGCAAAATGAGACTTCTGTGGCTGCCTGGAGCACAGGATAACAGGAATCAAACCACACCTCGGGCTGTCATGGGGTGCTGCTTAGATTTTGTTCTGTCTGACTGCAAGGGTGACGACACCATGGTGGGTATCCCACCGACAAGGTGTGATCCTCCTCAGTGAGCAAAGGGATCTCAGCAGAAAAGCGGGGCTGCATTAACCTGCCGGGTGCAGCGGCTCAGAGGGGAAGGACAGACAGCTCTGCATGCTTTTTGGCTGGGACGGTGACCCTCCAAAGGGCCAGTTTGCTGTCGCATCTGGCGGAGCTCCCTGGGGGACTCCCTCCTGGCCCGTCGCACCCCCCTGATGGAGCAGAGACCTGCTTTTCCCAAGTTCAAGCCTCCTGACTCGTTTTGGCTGAACAAGCCTGAGCGCTTGCTCGCGTAGCTTTGCCAGCGGATGCTACAGGACATGGGAAGGCAACGATGAGGAGCCTGTGACCTCACCGGCACCGCTGCTTGCACGGGGACTTCCACCGGTGCCTGTGTACGTGTTGTCCCGTACAGAAACAGACTGAAGCCCGCAGCCTGGTGCCCAGGGGATGGACACGGGCTGCAGTCATTGCACAGGCTCAGACAGCAGGCTGCAGAGCCTTTTGGGGCGTGTTCCTGCTCAGCCTTAATACAGCAGTAATAGGAACATGTGCTCACGCTAAGCACGTGCTTAAATGTAAGCACCATCGAGACACGAGAACCGTCATAGCTGGAGCCACACACCCGAACTGGGCTTTTGTATCTGCAGCACTGCTGAAATCAGCCGGTAGAAATGTCCCCTTTGTTTTCCAGAGCAGTTTGCATTTCCCGGTGCTGGCAGCACGTCCCACAGCCCCGCGAGGCGCTGGCTCGGGAAGTGGCTGCCCCTCGCCTGCCCCCAGGAGCACGTGGCCCCGGTCCCCCGGCAGCCGGGCAGGTGCAGAAGGCGAAACCGCTCTGGCTCTTCAGGGCAAACGAGGCTCTGCTATGGGGTCCTCGCTCTGGCAGCAATGCTACTTCAAAAACCCCTTTCAGGACCCGCTGGGAGACAAACCCAGCTGTGCCAAGTGTGTTTAAAAAGCTTGAAAACCAAAACTGAAACTGGAGTGAGACCTTGAACCAAAAGGTGTGCGTGGGCTGGTGGGGAGCGGACCCATATTGGACTTAAGAAAATTGTTTTCTGGGGGCTCTGCAGAGCTGTGGGGAAAGTTCTGTTACTCTGTTGAGTTTTCCGGGAAGCAGCGGATTAGGAAGTGTAGAGGTGTTTGTAGCTGGGCTGGGGCTGGTGGTTTGATGCCAATCTGCTCCTGCCGTGGCTGAGGCAGAGAGAACACCTCTTCTATGCTGTAAGAGCCTTGCTGCCCACTGCTAAACAGTGGCGAGGGCATCAGAGCCCCGGGGCTGCATGCGGTCACCCACTGTGGGGTGCTGAGGTGAAAGCTCGGTCGATAAGGGGATGTGCAAGTGGGGTACCAGGAGAGCAGCGAAGGCTTGCAGGTCGTATGTCATTGCACGCCGCGATGCGGACGCGTTTGGAAAGCACTTTGCTGCATGCTGCGCTTTGCTCTGCTGCTGGTAGGAGTGGGAGGCGTCCGTCCGCCTGTCCGTGTGTCCCCCGGTGCGGGCTGCAGCCCATCTCGTCTGTGCTACTGGCAGGTGCTCTTTGGCAGGGAGAAAAGAGAAATGAAGGTAGCAGCAATGAAAGCAGCCGCATCCTCCAAATCCTCCTGCACAAAAGCTCTTTTGTTCCGCGGGTGAATTCCAAGAGCTTTTCTCCAGTTTTGATTCCAGCAAACTCCCACTGGAAGCAGACAGCCGAGGTTTGAAAACAAAGCAGCAACTAAACCAAAAGTCCCTCATCAAAATCCCCGCGAGGGCTGGAGGCTCTTGACAAACAGCTTCCCCGGCCGGCAGTTCCTGTGGATTTCCTAATTTGAGATAAGCAGCAAAGCAAACAGGCTCTGGGATGGGAAGGTATTGAAGCCAGCGGACCTTGGCAGAGGGGAGATACCAGCATGATTTATGGTGTACTGGTGACTCGAGGGAGCGACTCCCTCTGCTGCTCGGCTCCCCAGAGCTCCACGCTGTGATTTCTTGTGATAACAGGGCGAGAGGAGAGGCCTCGAGGCTCCCAGGTGGGCTCCCAATGGCATCCACTGCTCCCTGGGCTCTCTGCCGCCATCGCATCCTTCCCAGGGCAGCGGGAGGATGCAGCAGCCCCAGCGCAGGAGGCGCAGGAGCTGCGCAAGGATGCGGGAAGCAAAGTCCTCCTGGCCTTCGCTTCGACCCTGATAAGGTCTCCCCAAGCTGTCACCACTTCTGCAGCCTGGGGGCTTGGTGCCCACCCAGGGCCAAGCTGGTGCTGGGGCAGCCGCAAGTGATTTGCGGGGTTTGAGGGCATTTGGGATGGGAGCAGGCTGGTGCAAGTGGGTTTTCGCTGCGCGTGTGCTGTGTGTGGAGCCAGCGCACTGCGTCAGCGCCTGCACAGCCACCAAAGCAAATCTAATCCATGGGTAGAAAAATAGGTAGGTAAAGCAAAGTGAGAAGGAGGAAGAGGCTTTGGCCCCTGTGGGATTTCCGTCGGACTATTGGAGATGGGGTGTGTGCAGGCAAACCACTGAATTTTGCATTTTGTGTTTTTGCGTGGTGTTTTTATGCAGGCACCCCCACAACCGTTGCAGATGGGTTCGGGCTAGTACTCGCAGGTGCCGAGGGGAACGGGGCTGCAGTGTGGGCCCGTGCTGCCTTGTGCCCCTGTGCGACGCAGGCATCCTCCTCCATCGCCTGCCAGCTTCCTCGTCCATGGAAGCTCTTTGCTCTGGTGGACGTGAGTCAGAGCCCAAAGCACCAGACGTGTTTTTGCCTTAATTCGTTATTGCAGCATACCTGAGCGCTAGGCGGAGAGGCACACGCACACAAACAAGGCTTGTGCAACTTGCCCACGGCCATGGACGGGGTCATTGGAACTGAAACCGGAGCGTGCACATCCCGGTGCCGGGTCCCTGCCACCCACCACGTCCTCCCCTCGTTACGTGATGGGTCACGAGGCTGCACATTGCTGCTGGAGTGAATCGGCGGAGAACCTCGCATTTCCACGTCGCACCCGCCCGGGCCATCCCTGCACCGAGGAGGGAGATGCTGATCGCTGGAGAGCTGGGCAGGGGCAGGGCTTGTGCTAGGGACAGCTTGGGGCAGCCAGGACCATACCTGGGTGGAATTGCCCACCAGCAGATGTGCCCAGCTGTGCTCACCGCGTGCCTCTCCTGCTCGGTGGCGTTGCCACCACTTGCACGGAGGTGCTGCTGTTAGTGAGGAGCCGTGCCCTTTCCCCCAGGCCACCGAAGTTCAAGCAGCTGGATGCACATGCAGGATGGGTTCAGCCAAAGTGCTGTAACAGGGTTTTTTGTATTAAAGCCTCTTGTACCCTATGCTGAAAGCCGTAGGCAAGCAAAACTCTCATATCTACCATCTCCCACTCGCATTAGCACCTAAAGTATGATGAATTTAGGTCTGTTTTGCATTGCATCTGTTTTCTAAAGAAAAGCAGGATGTCAGGGGAGGACTCTGTCTTGCCTTGTCATGTCTGCAGATAGCAGCCCAGCCCTGGCACCAGCTCAGCAGGAGCGTCAGGGTGGCCCCACGCTGCGCCTGGCTCTGCCTGCTGTTCCCTCGCTGCGGCTGGTACATCTGGAAAAGCTGTTTGTTGTCACCACCCAATTTCCTCTGAACTGTCAGCATCAGAAGGGAGCACGTGGCTGCTCTCTGAGGGTCTGTGAGTGTGAAAACAGGTCTCCTTCCCTCTCACGACGGTATTCCTGCAAGCAAACACTGGAGCGAGGTGCAGGGAACACATCGAGGCAGAGACAAGTTGGGAAGTAAAGCCCAAGGTCATGGCAATGAAGAGTCCAAGGCAGTGTTGGAGCCCATAAAACAACTCAGTGAGGTTGCAGCACCTTCCGTGGGACACAAAAGATCATCCTAAACCATCACACCCTCTCCCGTGCAGCCGTGCTGCATCAGCCCCACTGTCAGATGGTCAGCCTGCACCTTGAAACTGGCGGTGGTGGTGGTGTCCCACAGAAGCTGCCGGGAGGGTGCCCCAGCGCGTGGGTGCCCCAGCGGTTACCCGCTCACTGCCAGCTCCCACGGACCAGAGCTGCAGGGGCTCAGTTTGGGTTGGTGGGGGATTTCGGGAGGGTACGGAACTAGCTAAAAGCTGTACCAGCTCCCTGCCCTCTGCCCACACTCCCTGCAGTTCTGTGCATGTCTTACTGCAGGACCTTGTGTCTATCCTGATGAAAGTGTCTCTTCCGCTTCGCACTCAGAAGGTCTTAACTCCTCTAACATGCAGAGGTGCAGTCTTATCAGAGGGACCAGCAGCCTCTCATAACCAAAATGTGCAGGCAGATAAGAAGAAATTGCATCCCTCTGGTTTCTATATTGACACGAGTAAACACAGTGGACTGCAGCCCGTTTGCAGGACGTGTTAAGAGAAAAATGGGCAGAGTAGGAGAGATTAGCCTGAATCAGGAAATTACCTTCAAAATTGAATTACTGAAATACAGAGCTTATTGAAAAGCAGGCAAATGGGTTCTGATATTTGCACAGTTTGGTGACATTTCTGTATGTTTCTGCACTGCAGGATACACAGATTAGTCTGCTGGAGTCCTTATCGCAAGGCTTTCTGCTTCGCCTTCTTCCAGCGTTTTGTTCTTGCGCTGCTCACCACAAACCATCCCCTGCTGGAGACCAATCCTGAGGCAGGCGAAGAGGGCTGACCTTGTGAATTTACCTTGCAGTAAAACCGAAGGCCTTTGTCTCCACTGTGTTTGTGCCTCGGCAGAGCTGACGTACACCGGCCGCTGCAAGTTGAAAACGCAGCTCTTTTGCAGCGGGGCCGGGCCCCGAGACACAAATAACACCGGCGTGAGCAGGGCGGCGTTGCACAACCTCCGCCGCCCGGTTCATGCGGTGCACCTCAGCTGCTCCTTGCAAAAGCCCTGCTATTTTGGTTTGGGGCCTCTCCTGCGCTGGGTTTATTACAGGTTGCAGGATTGAGTCATAGGAGCGAGCGGAGCCTTGCGACGAGGCGGCCCCGGGGCTGGGCATGGCGGGGCAGGACGGGACGGCCGCGTCGCTCCGCTCCCAGCGTTGCCGTGCGGATGCTAACGGTGTCAGCCGGTACCTTGGGATCAGCCGGCGCGGGGTCAGCGGGAGAGCTGCGCCCAGCCTGTGGCACGGCGTGCTCTTCTGATCTTCCTTGGAAATTAAACCTGGAGGTGAACGCAGCATCGTCCGCTCGCGGGCTGTGCCAGTGGCTCACGGCTTCCTGCTGCACAGGTTTCCAGATGTTGATTTTCCAGATGGGGATGCAGGGTTTTCTGTCTCTGTATTTTTATTGCTCAGAATGAGTTTGGGAGAAGAAAAGTAACCGCCTCTGGGCTGTGGTTCTGAGGTCATCTTCTCTTTGCCAAAGTGAATTTGGGTGTGCTCGGGGCGATGTGCTGGCTGCGGTGAGGTTCCTGGGGGTGTCTGTAGGAGCGGGACCCCCTGCTCGGTGCCAGGCAGCTCAGCCACCACTTGGAGCTGGACAAGAGAGGCAGAGGGAAAGAGCAAGGGAAAGGGTCTCGAGCGCTCCCTGTAGCCTGCTGGCATTTCCAGGTTTGCTGTTAATTGAGACCGATTGATTGATTAATTGATTTTTGGAGAAAAGCAGAAGAGGAAGAGCAGAGGACTGGGAGTTCAGAGGAAGTTGGGGCTGTCCCGTGTTATCTGTGTGCCTGGCGCAGTGTTCCAGGCATATCCAGATCTGGATCTTGCCACATCCATAATGATCATAAAAGCACCCTTGCTTTTCCTGCTTTCTATCCCCAAATACGGTTTGTACGGGAGGAAAAAAAAAAAAGAAAAAAAGAATGTTTTGGTTCTTGAGACAGAGAGGCCTGAGCTGCAGCACGGACTGCTGCAGTGGGGCTGGCAGTGGTGATGGCGTGTCCAGGCCAGCGTGTGCCAACAGCCACCGAAGGAGCCGGCAGCTCCGCGGCACCAAACGCGAGGAAGAGGCCGGAGCTGGGAGCTGAGCTGGGAGCTGAGCTGGGAGCTGGGAGCTGGCAGCCGGGAGCTGCTGCGGCCCCACGGGCTCGGCCCCTTCCCCCAGCAGCCCCACATCGAGTTGTTAAGGAAACAGATTTCAAGTTTGCCGTTTCCAAGGAGTTATTGCAAACAACCGCGAGGGACGACACAGATGAAAGAGGTGCAGGAGCCGTCCCCGTTGGGCGCAGAGCAGTATCACGCTCCTCACCACAGCGTCTGTGTTTGCCTCCAGCCGGTCCAGTTGCTGACAGCAGGGATGGAGGAGCAGCCAGTGGCACTTGGCCAGGCTTATTTATTGACAGGGCTAAGGAGAGAACAGCTGAATTATATTTCAAGGAGGCAAATAAAGCACAGCATCCACTTCAGCTCTTTCCTTGGCTTTTGATTGAAATTTTAACAGCCTTTAAGAGCCTCTTGCATGTTAAATTCGTTTTCTGTGGCTTAATGAGGGGTTGGAAAACAGATTTTCAGGCCCACTTCCATGTCATTGGTGCTTACATGAACACCTAGCTTTTGGTTTTCTCCAGAAACTAGGGCTTGGCTAAAGCCGTGCATTTACAAACCGGGGGTGTGCGCAGCTCGGCCACTCGCCCGCCCTGCCCCTGGCCCCCTGCTCCGGGCATCGCACGCCGTGGCTTTGTGCAGCTTCCCGAAGGGTCAGCGAGAGGCTCGCCAACCCAGGACCCACCCGTGGAGGCAGAATTGGCGAGAGCAGAACTTCCCTCGCGCCTCCCCACCCAGCCACCCGCCAGCAGCCTCCCTGCCACCTGCAGAGCTGTGCCAAAGACACCGAAACCCAAGAGGCACGCTCGGATCCCCTGTTTTGACAGCCTGCGTGTCGGAATTCCGAGGCTGTCCCGCATCTGCAGCCCGTGGGGGAGGACCGTGGCGATGCAGGAGGTCACAGTCGTGGCTGTGGACGTGCCCCGATGGCTGGTGGGATGGCTGGTGGGGGGCCGCTGGCACGTGGCCCCCGGGGAAGACACGTCCGTGCTAATGAACACTCCAGTGCTCTCCCTTGTGTGAAGATGGGCTTGTATCAGCTCTAACAATTACGTGTACGAGCATAAACAATAAGCCTGTGAGATGATCTTTAATTATTGTTAAAAGAATCAGATTCGTTCCCTTCTTTGGTCATCTTGTGTGAGACTGATGTTAAACCTGAGCTCGCGACGTCTGCTGCAGCAGGCACTGAACTGCTCCGGGTGACTCTGCTCTGCCCTGGGTGCCGTGAGCGGCTCGAAGACATCTTCGTGTTTATGTGCCTGGGTCCTGGCGTGTTAACGGGTGAAGTTCTCAGAACTCTGGGTACGTTCATTCCTGGCCTGCAAGGCTTGAAATTCTCTTTCAAAGTGCTGAATCTTCGGTGAAATACAGGCTGGAACTGGGATACGAATAAGAGATGCCCTTTGCAGCTGAAGACCAAGTCTCTGCATGAGGAGCTGTCTCCTGCTGGGCATTTGCAGAGCGTCTGGGACAAAAAAAATAATCTTAATTTCTTGGTTTTGCAAGAACTGTCTCAGTCTGGGGCTTTGCACCAAGCTGCGGCCACAGGTCCTTGCCCATTGCAAAGTGAGTGTAGCGGCACGTCGGTGTCAGGCAAGACCTTGGTCGTGCAGCCGTGAGGTACCGGGCGCGCGGTCTTGCAGAGCCCAGGAGATGCCGATTTGTTCTTCTTCCATGGAAACGCGCCGGGCATTTCTGTTCTGCCCTCATCTTGGGGGTAGGGGTGAGGACAGCTGGTAG
Source organism: Chauna torquata (assembly GCA_013399475.1). Classification (NCBI taxonomy): domain Eukaryota; kingdom Metazoa; phylum Chordata; class Aves; order Anseriformes; family Anhimidae; genus Chauna; species Chauna torquata. Next base: position 656,413 of record VXAL01009187.1, read on the forward strand.
GGGGAAGGCAGATTGTTTGGCTTTCAGAAACTTTCAAGAAAGTCAGACAAAAAATCCCTAAGAAAGCCAGGAATCGTAATGAGCCACTTTTATCTCTTAAAAAGGGGGGAGAAAGAGGCATTTCCCTCCTGTGAAATTTTACCAGCAAATTATATGCTAAAGAGTGTTATTTGAAAGAAAGTGTTGCTACATGGCTATTAAACACAGCTTTAATAATAAATTGTGGTGAAGACAGAACTGGTTAATATCCTTTCAAGGAAATAGGAGCTTTTTGTGGCAAGGAACCATTTACTTTGGATTATATCATGAAAACTTTTTGACTGCAATGAAAAGTCTGGAGACTGGGATTTTCCTTCAGAAGAGAAGGTTTATTTTCTGTTACAGCACATGTGGGCAGTGAATTCCTCTGTCTTCCCTTTCTTTATTATTCTCTGTTATGTTTCCTACCCTTCTGCTGTGAAACTTTGAAGTCTCATTTTTCAATATTGATATTTAACATTGGTCTAACTGAAAGGGGCCAGCAACATTAGTCTCTGTGTGCTCTGTCACTGGCAGTGGGAAGAGGTTAACAAGCCTACTGGAAGCTGTACTTTGCTCCCCTCCCTCAGGAATTGAGTTTAAGACCTTCACAGGGAAGTATTTAATGTGTTTTCATTAAGTCAGTTTTTCTTTTTCCTGCTGCAGTTTTGCTTTCGGACCTCGCGTCGCTCTCCTGCAGGCGCGCGGGGTGGGCACTGGGGCACGGCGCGCGGCAGCGATGCTGCAGCCCGGGGCAGCGCACCCGCCGAGGGAGCACCGAGGGTTTCTGTGGGTTTCTGCAGGTGGCAACGTCGGTATTTAGTGTGGGTAACAGCTTTGCTAAAGAAGGTAGACTGAAGTTTGTGCTTAGCGTTACAGACACCCTGGATGTTTTGCTCAATCAGAAGTCGGGTCTGTGCACTGCTCAAAACCAGTCTTATTTTTTTTTTTCTCAACTGTGCTTAAAACCTGGCTTTTGAGTCAAGTGTTTGTGAAAGCCTCTGCATGGAAAATTGCAGGGAAGAGCTTTCAAAAGAGCTGTAGCATGAAGGCTCCGAGACCAGCAAGCCACCAGTGGTTGTTTACAATGGCAAACTCACGACTTTCTGGATGCTGGGGAGCAGATGTGTGATCACATCTGCTCATCAGCCAGGACTGCAAACCTTCTGCAGAAGGAGCCACACTTAGACTTCATGCTTGGTATGATGCCTCACTGGGGCCTTCCATACTGCAAATCCCAGGGAGACGCAGTGAAACCCCGCACCGATGCGCCGGCCCCAGCTGGTTTGTGCCGGTGTTTTGGGGCCTGAGGCACCCGGGCTGCAGCACAGCTGGAGCTGCATGGCTGCTGTCCACCACGGGCTGCTTTTGTGCTTCAGCCTCCCTCTGAGTCTGGGACTTCCTTACACAGTCACCTGCTTCTACCAGATTTGCAGTCTCCAAAAGCTCAATTTCTCTGTTAGACACAGCTGAAGTCAGCCAGTGGATTTAAAGTTACCACAAGGGATGCAGACAGTCAGGTACCCACATGCGGTGATTTTCTTCAGGAAACAAAGCTAAAGATAATAATGATTCATAAAAACAGTATGAAAAATACCATTTTTCTAGTGGATGGAGCAGGTAACATCCAATTTTGTGTGTTATTAAGCTGCCTCCACATTTCGAGCTCCTGTACAGATGACTTCTCTCTGCAAACTGCAGTTTCACACAGCGTCGTCTTTCAAAGCCGATGTCTGCTATGGTAAACTGGAGGATGTTATTTTGACAACGAGATGCTTGCTTGGCAGTTGTTATTGAAGAGTACTGATCTTGGGACTAACATGTTTTTTTTTTTTTTTTTAAAAGAAAAGCCCTCCAAGCATCAGTGCCTGCCTCTTGGGACAAACTCCCCCAAGCACGCGTGACCTGGACCCTGCCCCTGGCATGGGCGCTGAAGCTGCACTGCCGCGGGTGCGCCGGACGCCGGTGCTGCCTCCCTTCCCTGGGTCTCTTGCTGTGACTTTCCCACGTATCGTTTATTTGGGAGCAGGTCTTGTCCAGGCCGGACTGCTTGCTTACACCCTCCTTGATGTGCATGCTTAAAGGGATCAGGGTTGGTTTAAATAGTATTTTTTTTTCTTTTCCTTTGTAAACCCACATGTAAGGAGTGGTCTGGGTACTGGGTGTTTTATTCCCATCCCCACCGCTCACCCTCCAGGGTCCCTCCCTGTCTTTGCAGGGCATGTTATTTAGGCAGGGCTTGCTGCCTGGAGCAGCGGCAGAGCCTCAGCTGAACCCCCCCACACAGCTGGCAGCTGGGCAAGGGGGGGCCCTGCTTCATGGTCAGGATGGCTGGTGCTTCGTGGTCAGGATGGCTGGTGCTTCATGGTCAGCATGGCTGATACGTCATCATCAGGATGGCTAAGGCTTCATCGTCAGGACGGCTAACGCTTCATCGTCAGGATGGCTAACGCTACCTGCGAGGCACTTGTAGCCCTTGGTCCCAGGAGGCTCAGAGAGATAAGCAGTTTGCGTGGCACGACAAAAGGAGCTTAGACACTTTGATCTGGTGGAGAGGCATGAAAACGCCTGCTTGCAGCCCGAGACACTCATTAAACAAGCTCCGGCTTGGTGGGCGGCGATGCAGAGGTGGCCGCTCGCACCTTTGCTGTGGGGAGCTGTGGAGCTGTGGGCGCGAGTCCTCCCGCAGCGATTCCCGCTCGCGGTCCTTCCCAGTGCTGTCCTGAGCTGTGCGTTCTCTGTGCCGCTGCTGTTGCTTTCTTCTGTCTGGAAAAGAAAACCCCAAAGAACATTAAACTGTGTCTGCGTCTTGGCAACTCGAATATGTGAACAGATTGTGCTTCAAAAAAATGGCAAAGTTTCAAAATATTGTATTCTGTGAAGAAGAGACAAGGAAAATAAACTCCCCAAAGTGCAGATTTTATTTCACCAGAAGGCGGAAGGCTTTTAATATTTATTTGGGTTTCGCATTTTGTTACCTAGTTCTGCTGACACCACTTGTGAACCAAGGTAAGATTAAATGCTGCACAGTCTATTCTGGTTCATGTTCAAATTAGGGTAATTTCCAGTTGGTTCGTTTACACCCTCCCAGAGCCACCTGAGAGCAGGTTCTTGAGGTACAGGTACAGCACGTGAGATTGTGCAAGCAAATCCACAAAGGAAAAAAATATAATGGAGAAAACCAGAGTAAATATCTGCTTGTTTCCCTTTTTATTTTGGTGGTTGTGTGCATATCATTGCAGCAGTGTGGCTGGACGGATGGTCGATGTGCAGCAGTAGCCGCGTGCCAAGAGATGGCTGGTGAGTGTTCGTAGGAAAAGTTCAGCTCTAGCGTTAAAGAGGCAGGTCCTGCCTCTGTTGGCAAATCAGCAAATTTACATCTTCATTCCCACGTGCAAAATAAGGATGAAAATACTGCTTTTCTTAATACCTGTGATTGTCTTGTTTGCTTAAACTGCGAGAGGATGCAGGCAGGTTTTTGGAGGCAGAGAGGCCACTGGGATGGCAGACTTAGAGACTGCCAGGGAAACAGGGGGGTTGTTTGCTTACACTGCAAGACCTATGTTTTTGAGATTCTTTTTTTAGCTAAAACATGACAACATCAAGAACACCACTACTGATTTATCATCCTGTTGGATACGATGTGCACTTGATGCAGCTTGGGCAAGAAATGGTATCTAGATCATCTGGCACAACAGGGTCTGCTTCTCAGTTGTGCCTTCTGGAGACCTCAGTATGCAACTAAGAAAACTAGAAGTAAAATGGTCAAAGAACAGCTCTGCTAGCTGTAGAAATTCTTGCACTTGTTTTTACAATTATTCGTACTTCCTTACAGTCCAGCTTCTACCTCTTGGAAAGACTGAGAGCTGTTCCTCATGCTTCTGAGTGAGCCTGCTTCTTTTACTTTGTCTTTTCTGTGTTAGACTGGAAGCTCCTTGGAGCGGAGAACTGGCTGGGTTGGTTTTTTGTTGTGTTTGGTGGGCTGGGTGGTGGTTTTTTTTTTTTTTTTTTGCTTTGTAAGTTTGCAGCTCTGCAGATTTCTAATAACAATAGCAAGTGTGCACAGTGGTTTCCAGTAAATGCTTTTCCCACGAGGTGTCAGCTGGGTTGTAGCAGCCTGTCCCATCCTGGAATTACTCTTTGCCAAATAGAGCGAGCGCAATCTTGTCTTTTGGAGCAAAAGAAAAAAAAAAAGGTTGGCAATCTGAATTGACTAATTGCTTCAAAAAGGTCATTTTCAGTTCTGGGTGCTTGCACTTTGATCTAGCACCCCTCCGGCACTGGGATGCGCAGACATCTATCGACCTGGGTTTGTGTCAAGGGGAAAAACAAACTCAAACATGTAGAGGTAAAGTTTGAAGGAGAGTGTTGGGAATAAAGAGTAGAGCTCATGCTTAAAAGAAAGACAGTAATTGATATAAATTGTTAGGCTGAAAATGTTTAAAGCCTAAATTAGATGCCTGTGCCTTTTTTGGGGACCAGGGATTTTATTACACACCCAAACAGCCAGATGTTTACCTTGGGGTTTTGGTGACATGACTTATGTTTTCAGGTTATTCTATCCATGAATTCAAAGCCCCGTGCTGAAATGTGGCTGTATATGTTTAGCCATAAAAAGGTTCTTGTATTTCTCTAGTCTGCCTGGCTCTTATGTCTGCCGGCTTGGACCCCCTTTACAGGAGAGCCTGCATTTGAACAACTTCAGAGCTTGAGCTGCATCCAGCTCAGAAAAGCTTGGCTGGTCAGTGTGAACAGAAACAAATGGCTTTGAAGCCTGCAAACTTAATTCTGCTTTATTTTTGCTGGGTTTGCACAACTTTAATGACCAAGAGGTGAAACATCAGTTTAAACAGAATCAGAATCTAGTTCTGGACTTTCGGATTCAATTTGAAAAAGATTTTTAATCCTGCCAGGGTTCACAGTAATGTATCTGGAACGGTTTAAAATCTGTCTAAGAAACATTTTAAGGGATCCTATGTGGGTAGGGCTGACGAAGGAGAAATACCTTTCTTTTTGCATTTTCACATGGCCTGCCTTTGCCAGAGCTCTTGCGTGTTTTCTGTACCAAGTTGGCAGCCAGACCTTGCAGGTCTAAATGAAGCTTTACAGAACAAAGGCACTTTATGTTTTGAACTCTGTGCCCTGAGTCTACACCACCAGCCTGGCCTGGCACTTGTGTTAAGTAAGGTCAACAAATATAGACAAGCTGTGTTTTGCAAATTAAAACCAAGGAAAAAAAAAAAAAAAGACCTTTCTTTAATTCTGCCTCTTTCTCATTTCACAGGCAAGAAGAGAAACCCTGGGCTGAAAATTCCTAAAGAAGCATTTGAGCAACCACAGACAAGCTCCACGTAAGTCACCAAACACTAAGGGAGAATACAAAGAAAATCATGAGCCCCAGCTGCCTTCCAGCAGTCGCCAGTGCCTGCGCTGCCGGGGCCAGGGCCAGTGGCCGGTCACAGCCAGCACCCGGGGCTCGTCCTTGCAGGTTCAGGATAACGGGGACCCTTCACGAGGAAAATGCCTAGGTTCATTCTGGCACCATTAGGGAGGATCATCATTAACAGCCCTTCTATTTCTCATGTAGTCCCAGGTAGAACTAGGGGTCTCTGTCCATCACGCTCTACCCGTCACTGCCTGTGATCTGTGTCTCATTTGCTGCTTTGTGATGTGCCCAGGAAGAGGAAAAAACAGAGCGGGCACCCGATTTTAACCCATCTGGCACTTCTGCCACCCAGATTGAGTAAGAGAAGCATTTGGTCAAGGCACAAAAATGCATCCCCTTCCCTACATATTCAGCCTTGCAAAAGAAAACCTTGTGTTTTTAAGGCATTTTTTTTCCAACTCCAGCCTGCCTGGCTTTCTTTGATTCCTTGACGATTGACTTCTATTAGCCTGTTACCCCGCACTGCGTGACTTAGCGATCTGTTTGTAGTGGCAGATCAGCCTAGCCTGGTGGGAATAACCCTCACACCAACTGATCAGTGTGGTGGCCAAAGTCATATTTCTCCTGGGGTTTGAAGACCAAGCTGGCTGCCCCTGCAGTCAGCGACAGTTTCGGCTGCTGCCGAGGATGACCTCTATTTCCCCCTTTTCCCTGTGGGATCTGAAGCAGCTGTCCCCAGTAGATTGTACTTTCTTCTTTGGCTCCTCCAGAGGTCTAGTGAAGTCCACAGATGTCAGAGCCCACCTCCATGAAGAAGCTGTAGCTGTTCATCTTCCATCTGTCCTCATATGGGAATAATTTTAGACTGATCACCCCATTCCAGAAATAAATTAGCAAAAACCCAGTTGTTCTCCTCCCTCCCTCCTGCCCTGCACAGCCCCAACTCCATCCCGCTGTCCCTGGGCTGTCCCTGGGCTGTCCCTGGGTGCTTTGGAACAGTAGCTGTTGGGTACACACCATGCCGATGCCAGAGTCTCGCTTTTTGGGTTCAATGGAGCAGGTCAGCTTGGACCCCATGTCTTGTGTCCAGCAGAGGAGCATGGTATGGGCAATATTTTTGGCAAAGACAACCAATTCTGCAAAGCTGGAAATGAGGTGCTCCCTGAGAGCCCCATCCCTGGGCAGCCCAGAGCTGACACCTTCCCTTCCCTGGGAAAACGATGTGGTGAGAGGCTGAGCCCTCCCTATCTTGTCTTAGCTATTTCTGGAAAGGATTAATGGAAACTAGGTTTTGCTTTTGACCTTTATGCCCACTTAGTCCATATTTCATACAGGCTGACAGAGATTTGGTGCTTGTCACCTCGCTTGCCTTTCCCAGGACCAGGTTGCAATCTCAGCCTGCTGAAGGAACAAATCTCTGGGTTCCCGCACAGGGGTTTGGATGTAAGAAATGCCAGCTCCAGCAGCTGCCTTCCTGACCCCTTTTTGGGGTGACTTTGTGGATCTTGGTTGTATCTATTGATCCTGCAAAGCTAGGAGACCCATTAGGCTGCCAGGGCTGCCGGCTTGCTGGTGTAGGGGGACGGCCGGGGGGTCCCTGGGGGTTGTAAATGCTTGTTGAGGGAAAATTAATCTTTTGAGGAACATTTCACATCTTTTCCCTTTTCTATCCTGCAGGCCACCCAGAGATCTAGACTCCAAAGCCTGCATCTCTATTGGTGAGGAGGTAAGACCAGGAGTTACAATGAGAAGAAGACCTTTGGGGACAGATGACCATCCTGGGCTGGCTGCTTCTCCATGCAGGCTGCTCTTGGGATTGCTTCCTGCTTAATATCAGCCAAAAAAGGGGAGGTTGTCAAATGCTGGCTATTTTAAAAGTGTGGCACATTTTGCGTGAAATTGGGGGTGGTCGCTGGATGCATGAAAGCTGAGAAGAGTCAGGCTGTGATTTTGCTTTTCCTGGTTTGTGTGAGCCCTGAGAGCCACCTCCAGCCATGCGGAGCCAACTGATGGCTGCTGTTGGTGCCGCTCCAGCAAGGGCTGTCTCCGGAGGACTGACGGCCCCAGGGCAGCTGCAGTGTGACCTGCTGGTTGTCCCCACTCTGCTGAACATGCTCCCAGGTGCTTGCCCTTTGCATCCCATCACACCTGGATCTCCTTCATGTTTTCCACTTTGGAAATTCCTGCCCTGCCTAAGGTGCAACTAATCCCCTGGAAATATCCATTACAAAGCAAGGGGATTACTAGCATGAGATCTTACTCTCCTTTGCAGTTGCTTTGCTGATTTAAAGCCTTCATCCAAAGTATTTCCCTTCACTAATACTGACGGCCTTCTCCTCAAGAGTCTAACTCAGGGTAGATCTTCCTGTCCTGGAAGCAAATCCTTCTGACAGCATGGAAACCAGTCCACCTGATGCTATAAAAACACAGCAGGAAAAAAAAAAAAACTGAGGACAGCTATTTTGATAGGAGAAAATGGCACAGCAGCAGTCATAAAAACACTTTAAAGCTGGGCAATAAATTTATTAGGTGCAAAAGATAGGCCTCGGTGTCAGCAAGTTAATTTATGAAGTGAAATACTAATGCAATGGTGTTTTATACTGTCTATCTTTGGATGCTTTTCTCTCATTTTGGATTTTGTATTTTCCCTGGCATGGAGCAGGGGCTGGAAGGTGGAAAGAGTGTGAGATGCCTCTGGAGCAAAATGGTGCAGCACCAAGGCAGAGAAACTGCCTGCTGCTAGAGCAAGTGCCCGCTCCAAGAAAATCATTTCTCCCCCGCAGGCCCAGGGACGAGGAAAGTCCCGGCGCTCCACAACGGCTCCATGCACGGAGGCAGAGAGCCCGTGTTGGACAGTGCAGAGAGGCACTCTTGTAGAACGCAGAGCTTGGTCTTATTTACAGATGCAGATACGTGGCTATTTCAGAGAGACTGATGTGCTGTGGCTTAAATTTCCCATGGACTCATTACTTATTTGTCCAGCCAAGTTCCTTTAGGATGTGCTCCCCTCTTCCACCAGCCTTCCTACACTCACCCTGATCCCTGGAGAAAGCCACCTTCCCCTTCTCCCTTTAAAGTTTGCTGCTAATTTTAGGAGTGGCCCTGAGAGAGTCAAAGTGCTTTCTTGGAGAGGGTCCTGTGGAACAGTAGCAGCAGTGTCAGGCAGTCAGAGATGCTTAAATCATGCAAAAGCGTTCGTGAGGACTCCTTTTGCAGGCGACGGAGCCTGAGCGCACAGTAACGCAGTGTATGGGCCCCGTGCGCCGCAGCCCCCCCGGCCGGCACACGCCAGGCTGCAGGATTTTTCTGCTGTGCAGGCAAAAAGCGGTGTGGGATTATGCACTGTGAATCAGTTCATTATAACCTGCTTCTTTCTGTAGGATGATTGACTGATGTGGTTGTGCGTTCAGCAAACAGAATGGCTGGTTTTAGTAGCAAAGGCATATTTTAAAGATCCAAAAATAATAATAAGCAAAAAATAGAGCTGCTGCACAATATCGCGGCAGAAGGGAGAAGGGCAGGTTAAAATGCAGGGCTGCAAACAAAGTAATCCTTTATGTAAGGCCAGGAGAAAGAGATCTCCAGTGCTAGACAAAATAAATCCTTCATGGTTTAAAAATGGGGCACACTCAGCTAGTATTTGGCGCATCTGTATGTCTGGAGAAATAAGCTTTTACAGGTCTTAAAAAAAATTGGAGATGCTTCCATGATTGTTTGGGGCAGAAGGAGGATGGAATTTAAAAAAAAAAAAAAAAAAAAAAAAAGATATAAGAAAAACTGAAAGTGATTCCTAGGGGAGAGGCTTCTGGGGCATTCTCAATCCCAGCTCGCAGAGGATGGAGAGGCTGAAAGCGCTGGCAGCTGCAGGTGGAAGTGTGTCTGGGTGCGGGTGGCTGCGGCAGAGCATCCTGCCGAGGAGCACTCCTTCCTGTGCCCGCGCTGCTCAGGGTGCTGTTGGTGCAGGCTCCCTGCTCATGCACAAGTCCTTTTCAGAGCTCTACTAATTACTGCAAAGCAGTTAATCCTCCTGACAGCCCCTGAGTGCCGCAGTTTTGTTTCTAGCCTCATGGAGCAGACAGGGAGGGGGATGCACAGAGATGAATCTACATGCTCAGCAGGGTTAGATTTTAGGTGTCTTTTGCTCCTTATATCTGCCTTGTTGCTGATGGGTTTCTCCTGCACAGAACTTTGAGGTGAAAGCCGATGACCTGGAGCCCATCTCCGAGCTGGGACGAGGTGCGTACGGGGTGGTGGAGAAGATGCGGCACATGCCTAGCGGGCAGATCATGGCAGTGAAGGTAGAGTGAGCCTCCCGAGCCGCTTTCTGTGTGTTCGTTGTGTGTGGACACCCTCTACGCTCTCATTCCTGCACGTGTCTAATCTTGCTTGTTCTGACGCATGCCTTTACTGGGATCGATTTCTTTCCAAAATGGAATCCTCTTTCTACACAGGGTCAAAGAATGCTGAGGTACATTTGGGCCCTGTTTAACAAAGAAAATGGTTGTGTTTAAAAAGTGTGATGCTCGATGTGTTTCCAGCACCATGGTGTATACAAACATATTGTTCATCTATGTCTACATCATGCCTGTTTTTGCTAGGATTTTAGAAGCTATTTGCCATCATTCTTTAAATATGCATATTTTTCTTCTAGCATGGTTAGTCCCTCAATTCAGGGCTCTGCACAGCAATTGTAATTGTAAAGAAGACTGTACTGTAAATTCAGTTGCATAAGATCATTTTCTTCAACAGGGACTTTTTCAGTCTCTTTGGAACAGGGAATTTTTTTTTTTTTTTCACATTTTCTCTGCTGCAGTGGGGTCTTGATTCATGACAGGTTTGTAGATACTATTATGAAAAGTTTTCATAACAGCAGCTTTGACTCATAAGCTTGCAGCTTAAGGAAATAGTCATGGGAAAATTTGTATCTTGGGAAAGGCCAGTTTTTACAGGGCTGAATTTTAGCTCAAATTTCCTTTCAGAATAAGAAAAAGGCAAAAAAAAAAAGATGCAGAGCTGGAAGCTATGAGCAAACTGAAAGGAAATTCTTAGCTCCTCTGTTGTGGCTGGACCTTGCTGTGGATGATGGGATGTGTCTCAGGGCCTCCACGCTCTGCATTTTGTCTTCTTGTTCACCAAACTGCAAAAGACCTCTCTGAGTGTGATGGAAGAGCTCAAAAGGGTATGGCAGGAACATTCAGGCTATTACTTGCGTCCGCAACGCTGAACAGTTTAATTCCATCACTTACCGACCTTGATTGTCTTTGGCCAAAGAGACCGAATACGCATGTGACCCGTGTTGAGTTGTGTTAAGCCCATCCGCAGTGTTTCCCAGCTGACAGTCTGCAGATATTTCACATAAATGACATCTCTTCCCTGGGAGACCGGGAAACGTCCACTTTCCAAAGCCATGAGGAGCACATGGCATCAGGCTGCAGGGATAGAGCCTTCTCTCATAACCAAAGTCTGCTGATGTAAATAGATGTACGCTGCAGCTCCTGAAGTCACAGGCTTCCACCAGCTTAGAATTTGATTTCCTGCTCCCTTCTCCTCTCCCAATCCACAGTGACTTTTGGCTGTTGTAAAGAGTGGCATTTGCAGGGAAAAGAAAAGCACCTGCAGTTTGGGCTGAGGTGAAAAGGCCTCTTCACCCACCATTGCCTCCTGTGGCACTGGGGTGGCTGCGCTTGGGATGTGCCTGTGACAAGTAGGTGTGATAAAGGGTAACTCAAGAGGTGTGAGAAAAGATAAAGGCACGATGTCAAGGCACTCTGGCCAGCACAGGCACAGCTGCGCTGGGTCCCCCGCAGCAGCAGCAGCATGGTACAGAGGTGCTGACAGCCAACGCTAAACTTCTTTGTGTTCCAGCGCATCCGAGCCACAGTGAACAGCCAGGAGCAGAAGAGGTTGTTGATGGATCTGGATATCTCCATGAGGACGGTGGATTGCCCCTTCACTGTCACCTTTTATGGGGCACTTTTCCGAGAGGTATGGCATCCTGGAGACCAGCCGTGCTGCCCTGGGAGGCTGGATCCCCTCCCAGGCTCTGAATTCCCTGCACTACCTCTGAATGCAAGGGTTTAATCTAGATGTGAGACATGGTAAAATTTGAATTTGCTCAATCCTAGCCTAAGGGTCTGTCACGTACAGTTATTTCTTGGTGAGCAAGGACAGGCACGCTCCCATGTGAGGAAGAGCTGAGGGCATCCGAGCCCCTGTGCCGGGATGCTGGGTCTTGGTAGCGGGTTTGAGTGATGGGAGTGGCCGGGTGCTGAGGACACCGACTCACAGCCTGATCCATTAGTGTTAATATTGTCCTGACTTGCAATGAGAAAGCCACATGGAGGAAAAATGCGGAAAACTCTGGAGAGCAAGATTTATTGAAGAGATTTAAGGACAGCTCTGCAGAGCTGAACTTTTTCCTGGCTGAGCAGTTGCTGAGTGACCTGAGCACTCAGGAACCTTAGTCCTGATAACTTTCAGGACTCCTAAATCACTGGGACTCTGCTTTGGGATGAGACAGCAGAAAATGCACTGTAAATGGTAGGGAAGGTGGACAGCACTTAATTCCAGCTGGGGAGGAGGGAAAGAGAAAGCCCAGTACAGTTTTGCTGAATAACTTTTACCAGACAGGGAACAGGCAAACAGGCCAGCAAAGGGCAAGTACCAAAGAAGACGTTTGCGCATGAAAGGAAAGGATGGTCCATTCCAGTGGGAAGATATTTGCTTTCTTTATTCTCCAGGGAGACGTGTGGATTTGCATGGAGCTGATGGATACCTCACTGGACAAATTCTACAAACACGTCATTGACAAAGGCCTGACGATTCCTGAGGACATCTTAGGGAAAATAGCCGTCTCTGTGAGTATTAGCAGGGTGAGGAGGGAAGGAAAAGGCTGTTGCTTTTCTAAGCCAAGTCCTGCATGACCCAGCCTCCCAGCAGTATTTGTGCTAGGAAGAGCATGGTCCACAGGTCAGCCCACATGGACATTCCTAGGTGGCTTCCAGTATTTGTTCCGGGGTGATGTCATTTGTAAGCCATAAATAATCCAAAATGTGCCTGTACACACTGTAATTGAGAGGCGGCACAGTGTTAGATGTGGGGAGGACCCTGCAGCTCCTTTGCCTTCTCAGGGTCCGGGCAGCCTGGGAGATCCCTGGGTACCCGCTGTCACCCTGGACAGGACGCATTGGTGATGTAGTTCCTTCCCTCCAAGCAGGTCCAGTGAGGATGGTGGGTGAAGCCTGATAGTATTTCCTCCTCTTGCAGTGCTGCCAGCTGTGATTCACTCTAGATTTGTTCTTTCAGATCGTAAAAGCACTAGAACATCTACACAGTAAGCTCTCCGTGATCCACAGAGGTAAGAGCCAGGCACGCAGCCATGGCTGTGCTGGTGTCTGTCTGTCCCATGCTGCGTGGTGTCAGCCTCATGAGGGCTGACTGTGCAGCCAGGCAAAGAGCTCCAAAAGTACCCCAGATAAAATCGGCCTTTGACAGCAAAAATATTCCCCAGCATCTCACGACTAGCAAAAGCCACATCAGAAGAAATGTCTGCTGGCTTGCTCTTTAAAAACTCCATGCTGGAGCTGTAGTGGAGGAGAAGTAGGCTCCAGCCTGATTGTGTTGGCAGAGAAGGGGCTGTTTCCCCTGCATTACATTTCCCTAATCCATGGTCTAAATCCGTAGTGTGCTTCAACACCTCTGCAAAATTAAAACAGACTTTTTTTTTCCTTCTGACTTTGGTGTGCTCTGGATCAGGCTTTGTGCAGGCTTCTCCCCTAGCTCAGCAGCTCCATGCTGGTGTGCAGTGAGAGACATCTCCATGCTGGCAGTGTTCTAACCATCCCCATCCTCTTCTGTGGGCTTCCCCAAACACCAGCTGGGCAGAATGGCTTGCTACCTAAAATAGCTTCAAGTGAACTCTTGAATACCCTCCTTAAACTCTTCTGACATTTTTCCTTTTTGCATCTCAAAGATGCCATGAACACGCTTAGAAAAACAAATTTGCAGTGTTGCTGCTTGGTACCTTTAGTTCTAAAGAATCATTTCCAATTTGTCATGAGGAGGAAAAAGCCCTCTCTAGAGTGTGTGACTGCTGGGGGAAGGAGTGTCCAAAGTGAACGGAGTTCAGCTCTAACAGGCCGTCATGTTTTGTAGATTCTGCATGTGGCTGGGGGTTGAGTTCCTGCCTTCTGTGTCATTTGCAGTGGGTGGAAAATGCTGCTCAGCTTCTGGATTTCTGTTTGCTTGTTTGAATTCCACTGAAAATTGTCTTATTTCAAGATAATAACAGATGGGTGAGGATCTCAGATACCTGAAGCTCTTGATTGCAAAGCACTGATTAGAGAGTGGATGTTAATGAACTCTAAGCCACTCAGTTCTAAAAAGCAGGACTCAAAAGCAGCTTCTGGTCTCCTTCAGATGGTGTTTCAGCTCTTAAAATTAATAGTTTATCACATGTAGTTAGATGACCTTCTTGTAGAAGTGACCTCTTATTTCTGGGTGTCAACAGGGAAAGGATTGCTCCCTTTTGAGGATCAGGGATGAGAGAAAGTACGGTAACCTATGCTGGGCATTTAAGTCAGCTCAGCAAATGGACTTTGTGTTGAAATTTCATCTGGGAGTAGCCTAGCCAGGAAGCCCCTGTACGCTTTGGTGGATATCACTTCTGACTTCTTTCTGTACCTTAATTTCCCCTGCTGATGGTGATTATAACCGCCTTCATGAGAATGATGCAAATGCACCAAGGATTATAAGGCCATGATGGGAAGCAGATAAATCTGGCAGTAATAAATAGATGAGACACTGGCCTGATTTCCATAAGGTGTGGAGCACCCACACGCCTGCTGCTGTTCTCATTGCCTTCAAGCTTGGTATCCTTAAAATTAGAGGCCACTTCTGAAGCCTTGATCCTTGTCTCAGTTTACTGCTCCCTTCTTCCACTGCGACCCCCATTGCTTTTCACCGTTTCCTGCCCACCCCTCATCCCTTCCCCATGGGTTTTTCCTTGTGCTGGCATGACAGCGGCTTCAGCTGGGGACTCACCAGAGCTCCAGCCTTTTGCAGACATTCTCTGGAGTTGGCCCCAGGTCTGCCAAACTGTTCCCCTCTGAGCGCTCCAATGTCCACGGCCGTCCCCAGCTCACTAGAATATGAAGGCTACTTGCAGGGTTACCTCCCCCCACCCCTAAAATCAACGAGGGTAAACTGCAAGTGAAGGGACACTTGCAGGACATATGAGAGGCCCATGAGGCAATCACCTGAACTTGCAATAGCCACAGCTGGCCGGGTTTCTGCAGTGTACACAACACTGGTGTTTGCACGGGCACTTGTGGTGCCCTCTGCTGATAGGAAGCTCTTTGGCTTTTTTGGCTTGGCACAACTGCCCATGCATGACAGTGACTGTGATATGTGTTCCTTCTTGCAGATGTAAAGCCCTCTAACGTGTTGATCAATACGCAGGGGCAGGTGAAAATGTGCGATTTTGGAATTAGCGGTTACCTCGTAGACTCAGTTGCTAAAACCATGGACGCAGGATGCAAACCCTACATGGCTGTAAGTTGAGCCACGGAGAAGCCACATGTGAAAGCTGCTGCGGGGCAGCCAGAGGAACATGAGCCTGGGTGTCGGGTCATCCTAAAGGGGGAAGGATCAGCCACCAGCATGTCCTGGGGCCTCATGTTGGAAGACGTATCCCTGAAATTACTTTTAAAGGGGCAGAGAGAGGAGGTGGATCTCATGGGTCAAATCAGGTCTCCTGGGCACAGCTTCCTGCTGCCTTATCACCTCCCCATGACCTTGGGGAAGGCTCTGTAATTACTCCGTGTTGCACTTTTGCCGTTTGCCCTGACGGGACAACAGTACTTTCCTTCTGGGAGGAAAAACACTCCTTTGGACTTGCTCTCTGTGAAGTAGTTGCACAGGGTGAACACAGTCCTGGAGAAACGAGGCTTGTCACCTGCTTCATGCCAGATGTGCTGGGTCAGCTGCACCACCCGAATCGCTGGTGCAGGTACCATCAGCTTCTGGGGACCCATTTCACTGCTTGCCCTTACCAGCAAGGACGTAGGGCTAGGTCTGGTGCCAAGTTGGCCAAGGGAGCAAGCTGGCAGCATGGGCTAAGTGGCCCTGGCCTGACACCCATGAAAGACCCCTCTGAGGTCAGTGAGGTCACTGGGTGCAGGCATTGTTTTGGGTCCATCCCAGTTCCTTAATTGCCTTTGTGTCTCTTCACAGCCTGAAAGAATTAACCCGGAGCTGAACCAGAAGGGGTATAGCGTCAAATCTGATATCTGGAGCCTGGGGATCACGATGGTAGGGCGATCTGGGGGCTCACAGGGATGCTGGGGGGTTGGGTGTGATTTGTGGATTCATTTTCCTCCCTGTTGCCCCCCATACACTGGTGGCACTGGTTCCCTGGGAAGGTGGCAGGGTGGGAAGAGGCATACAGCTCTACAGGTACCAGCGAGCACATTGCAGGGTTGAGGGGAAGGATAACGGAGCTGCTTTGCAAAGGCCTTGCCAGCTCTGGATGTGGTGGCATGGCAGCACTGGTCCCCAAGGATACCCACCGTTGGGACACCCCTGAGGCTGTCTCTGCGGCTGTCCCTGTGGCATGCCACCCTGGTGGGGACAGCCCTGCTGTGGTGGCTGCAGGCTGCCGGGAGATGGCAGCATGGGCTAAGGCAAGGGCGTCTGGTGCCGCGCATCTGTCGCCGTGGAGCAGGTTGGATTTCAAACCTGAAAAAACACTCCCGGCACTTCGCGCTTAGCAAAATCCTTCTCAGAAGAGGGGGCATCGGTGGCATCTCCCACAAGCCAGAAAGAGTGTTTAAGGGGAATACATATGCTTGCCATTTTATAGTGCTGTTACCCTTTGCAATATGTATTTTTTAAACTTCTAACCTCTCGCTAGTGACGTCCAACAGGAGGGTAGCAGGGAGGATTGAACATGGAGGCTGCAGGGTCTCTTCAAGCCTGCCCTGTTTGCTGGGGGAGGTTTAACACAAAAGATTTCTTGCAAGATACAGTGGCCCAGTGGGGTGAGGAAATGCCACGTGTTTGTGCAGGGCCTAAAAAAACACACGAGAGGGTGGGTGCACGGGCTGCCAAAATCCCATGGGGTGGCAGGGTGAGCCCCGGGGTGTCCGCGCCCCAGGCCTGAGGTGCGGGTGCTGTCTCCCCAGATCGAGCTGGCCATTCTGCGCTTTCCCTACGACTCCTGGGGGACACCCTTCCAGCAGCTCAAGCAGGTGGTGGAGGAGCCATCGCCGCAGCTTCCCGCAGACAAGTTCTCAGCGGAGTTCGTCGATTTTACCTCGCAATGGTAAACCACCCGCAGCCCCGCTCCCCTGGCCCTGCTGGCTCTGGCCCTGCTGGACCCGGACCTGCATGCCCCGGCCAGCTGAGGCTGAGGAGGGCAGATGTTGATGGCCTCCCGCATCGCTCTCCCCATCCCCATAGTTGTCCCTCTGGGGGACAGGCTGATATTTGTGAAACAAACACCCCTCAGAGCAATGGCTGGGCCTTCACACCCACAGCGCGGCGACCGAGCTGTGAGGAGCGGGTTGGGCCCAGGCACTGGGCCAGCAATGCTTGTCCTTGGCCTGGTGGCCGTTTATGGTGGTTGTGACGGCCTTCCCCGCTTGAGGAGCAAGCTCGATCATTTGGGGGACGTACAGAAGGAAGGGTTTAAGGAGGATTTCTCAGTCGGTCGCCCCCATGTGAACAGCACAGGGCGTCCATGTCAGGGCTGGCAACACGGGGGGGGGAAGGTGAGCAGGGCCCAGGAATGGCCGCATTCTCCAGCACCCAGGCCCCGAGTGGCCCCTCCTGCCACCCCGCTAGCAGGGGACGCAGCTCCGAGGGCAGGCACAGTGCAGAGTTTGCCCCGCGATGGCCCCATCCGCGGCTGTCCCACTGCCGGGGCCCTCCGGCTGCTGTGCTGCTTTCTCTGGGACTCGGAGCTGGAAGCAGCAGGAGGATTTGGCTGCGTCATAGGAAAAGGGTTGGAGCAGATGCGCGTTGTCTGGAGGCTGGGAGCGCTGCATGAAAGCGCAGGCTCTCCCAGCACCCGAGGAGACTCACAGCTGCCCTCATCATATGGTTCAAAGAGAGCTGGCAGTGGCCCTGCGGCTCCTGACTGCTTCTCCCTCCAGCTTCCCTGGAAACCGCCTGGGAGGCGTTTTTATTTTCCAGGCGCTGCAGTGCCATCCACGGCTTGCCAAGTTGGCAGGTGGATGGTGGTTTGTGGGGTAGCCAAGAAAGGACGGCAGATCGACAAATACAGAAATGTGAGACTGTTCCCGAGCTGCCAGTGTCAGGGCCTGGAGTCCATCCGTCTCTGCTGTGACCCAGGAAGGGGATTATCAGCAACTCCTGCCCGGGGACTTTAAGTACCAACACTCAGATTCTTTGGAGTCTTGTTCAAACATGTTTTTGAGGTCCCTGGATTCAGCTGCACGCCTCTACCAATCTGCACTGGGGAATACCTGCACATGCCCACACTGCTCTGTGTCTATCAGAGGTGGGAGCTGGCTTGGAAAAACCCTCTCACATAATGCCCACCATTTTTGCAAGGCCCACGCTGAGATTTTGGACCAGCTGCCTTTCTCCCATGCTGCTGGCGTCCTACTTGTTATTGCAAACTTGCCTGTTTGTGCCAGGCAGGCTGTTGTTCCCCACGGAAGAGAGGCATATTTTGCTTTTGCAAACACAGTGTCTTGCAGCTATTGCCTTGGGCTGATTTAGGAATAAGATATCCACAGCTGTTTATGGTGGTTGCAGTGAGAAGAATGACCCTACTGAGCAGCACTCATATCTTGAGAGCTCATGCTTTGGGGAGCACATGGCAGTTCCTGTCTTTGCAAATCCTGTCGTTTAAGATCATTGAAGACCCCTCAACACCAGTGGAGTTGCATGGAATCAGAGGAGTGAGCTTTGGCTGCAGGTTGCACTAGTTTTCTGTTGTCAGCATCTGAGAATTTCTTCTGACACCAAACCATGTCACATCAAGTCAGTACATCAAGACTGGTCTGGTTTAAGGCTATCTGCAATTCAATAGGTTGCAGGGTGAACCGCCACCTTCTGTTGTCTGGGGCAGTGAAGCTCTAGTGACCTGTAGCTACTGCAGGAAAGTTCCTGGGATGTCTGAGCTAGCATCAGATCCAAATATGGCTCTTTGTTCCTGAAGATTTACATGGGTTTCAGTAACTTATCACCAAATTTCCTGGTAATAGTAACATGGGAACAAGAGTTTTGTTTGTAGAGGGCCTAAGTTAAGAGGATTATACCCAAATCCTGCTTCTGGACACACTCAAGCTTGAAATTCACCTTAGCATCTTGGCTTGGGCTGCTTTTGAGCTCAGAGGATGTGACACATCCCGTACCTCCAGTTCGGCAATATTGGCACGTATCGTTACTAGGTTCCTCTGTTCATTCACAACATGACACTAAACACGAGCCCGCTACACACAGCAAGCAGGAAATATCTATTCAGTGTGTGTCCTCTGCTTCCTCTGGGCTCCGGCAAATCCCAGCAGAGCAGCGACTTATCATCACTGAGGTTCTCACTTTTGTTTTGCTCAGTGTGACACCTTTTCCCCGCCACCGACGTGTACGTGTGCGAAGATCTTTTCAAGTTGCTCCAAGTGTCTTTCCCCTAAATACACTGTCAGGAAGTGAGTAGAGATTACGTCCTGTCTTTTAAAAGCTATTTTCTGCTGGAGGGAAACCAAAATAACTTCCAGCTACAACCCTCCAGAGCCATCTGTTGTAGGAGAGGAGAAAAAAAGGATGTCCCATGTAACCGTCCCCGCTGATAACAGCATGGTGATAAACAAATAATTGCACACGTGCTTCGGAGCCACTCAGTTACCGCTCCCAATCAGAGGCTGGAGGCTGTATCCATTCCCTTAGTCGCTGACCTACTGGATAGTACCCAAAAGACCAATGTGCCTGGCCCCCAGCAACAGGCAGTGTATTGCCTGGTATATCGGGTGTCTCCAGATCTGTGCCCTGGAGCTCGCTGCACTGGTGTACCCAGCACTGCATGCTGGCGGGGGCCTGTGTGCAGGCTGTGTTGGCTGTAGGTGTCCTCAAGGCCTAAGCTGTTTGCTTAACATATGGAAGAGTAGTTGAACTTACTCTACAGGGACTTGAAACCTTGCTTTTGTCATGGTGTAATTTTACAGCTTTGCTTAAATTTCATGTAGAGTGTAACTTTTAAATTTTTTCTTTTTTTTCCTGTTGTTAAAGCTTGAAGAAGAATTCCAAAGAGCGGCCAACATACCCAGAGCTTATGGTGAGTGTGCCTGGATTAAACAGTGTATTGGTTCAGAGCTGAGGTGGGCTATAATGAGATGCTGAAGACTGGGTTTCCAATAGTGACTGGTGATTTGGGATACTCAGCATTTCAATTTTTGTTAACAGATATGAGAATCCTGACACTTCAGTTTCTTGGGATGGTGCTCTTGGAGATGTCAATCCAGTGCTATTCCAGTCAGATCAAGGGAGAAGAAAATGTAAAAGCAGTGAACAAATTTGCTAAGGGATAAAAATGAGGCTGCAGAGAATCACTTTAGCAAGGGTAGAATCCTCTTCTGGAGTTTTTGTGATGGCTTCAAAAACTGAAGCCAAATGCTTGCAACACGGATGCTCCACATGGGCTGCCGGAGCTGAGTGGTCTGCGAAGCTTTACTGCCATGGTGCCTTGGAGAAGAGATTTTTTGGACAGAGTAATTCCTGGATGTTAGGGACAGAGACAAGTCTGTGACTAATAATTCCGGTTATTGAATTTTGTCTGCTGCTTAGAGACTGTTTGCTGTGAGCATGCCTAGAACAGAGGAATAAGTGAGGAAGAAAATGCTGATAAAGACTCACGACAGGGGAAACAGTGCAGGGCTTCGAGGTCAGATGCACTTAACTGCTGATGAACTTCCAGCAGTGCAGACACTGACATAAACTCGGACAGAGCTCTGGGCTGGAGCTGGCAAGAAGAGGGTCTATGATGAGATTTTTCTGCCAGGGATCCACACCTTCGTGGCCGGTCTCCCTCCTGACTTTCTGGTATTGATTCTGGTGCTCCTAACAGCTGACAAAAAGCAGGAGAGCTTGGGAAGTCAGTGTTTCACTCCCATAAGCATCTGGTCTCTTTTTTACTGTCGCCTGAATGACAGCTCGATAAAGGCAGTAAGGTTCCTAACTTTGTTGCTTCTGAAGATCCTCACCCAAATGCTTACTTGTCCCTGCATGCCCACCCCTGTCTGTTGCCACTGGCAGGATCTTCTGGGCCAGGGGTGGAAACTGCTGCAGAATACCCTCAGGCATTGGTGTTTCCTGCCCTATAATTGTAGGATGTGCATGATGCCATCCAGGCGGTCACTACCTCACAGTCTGCTCGAAGGTGTTGGGATTTCTGTGGTGTGAAGGTGCCAGGGTTCAAGGTGTTCTCTGGCTGCAAGACATGCTAGAAATCCACACACCTTTCAAAAGTGAGTTTTAAGCAATAAATAATTCCTGTGGCATTTCTTGCTGGGCCCTGTAATGCAATTAGTCTATATATAGATCTGATTTACATGCAGTTTGCCCAAATACTGGTTTCAGACAAAGGGAGGCCTGAGGTTTATGGCTTTTTTTTTCTTTTTTTTCTTTTTTTATTATTGAATAAATACATATATATTTTAAGCATATTTCTGAAGTTTGCCAAATGGCCTTTTATCAAAAAGGTTCACCAGAGCAGCTCTGTCTGTTGCAGCATTAATACCCATTGGCAAGCTAGTGCATTTCTATTGAATTAGGTTCTTGGATCACCTCTCCAGAGTAGCTCAATGCTGTGGTATTTTATGGCTGACATGAATGTTGCGAGGTCCTGTGGTTGAGGGTTGCTGTTTTGTTGTTGTTGTTTTTTTTTCCCTCCTCCTCTCTCTCTTATGGCATTAAGTTGCGGTACTGGATTGGACTTGTCATTTAGACCAAGACTGCTCCCTTGCTTTCCTGTGGAATTGAGGTTTCTCATGGAAAATATGACTTTAAGCTATCTTGAGCACCAGGAAAACTGATATGGATGATTAATTTCATTTAAAAACCCACTTCCCCAGGTGAAGTGGAGCATGAAACTACTGCAGGACTCCTCCCCGGTGGTCTGCACATTGCAGGGAGCACATCCCACCCAGCACAGAGCATTTTGTGCTGTAACCAGACTCAGCCGTTGCAAAGGGGTTGGGTTCACTGAGAGACAGGGCTGGAGGCCACCACAGCCACTCATGTCACACTTGTGGGTGCATCCGGGCTGTAGTAGCTCTGCTTTGGGTGTGACTTAGCTGGGGTGTGAAAGCAGTGGCATCTCGCTGGGATAACAATACAGCAGGCCACTTGGGCCATTTCTCCAAGAGTTATTCAGGACACTTCAATTCCCGTGACTGTCTGACCCAGGGAGACCTTAAATTATGTCTGGATCCTTGCCTCTACCCATTTCAGCTTTATTTCCCACATAATTGTGCTTCCTCTTCCTTGCTGCTGTGTCTTTGGGTCATTTCCGAGCTGCCTCTTTATTCACTGGATAACTTTCCGCTCGAGCCCATCTTGGAAAGTCTTTTTTCTTTGCCCCTCTCCACGTGGCCAGTGCTATAACTGATCTTTGACATAGCCAACTCTCAGGGACTAGGGTGGTGGCAGCTTTGAAAAACCCTGGAAACTCCAAAATATCTTTAAAAATCTGCCTTGAATTGGGAGGGTCAGGAATCAAACCGAGCTCCCCCAGCCTGCATATGGGAAGCACAGAGCAGAGGTTGCCTGTGAGCCGCACAGGGCCCCAGCTGCCATTTGGTTCTTTCTGACACCCTCAATACAAATAAATATAATTAACTGCCAAGACAGTGGGTGTCAAAGTGTGTTTTGGTGATTTCAGGTGGAAGCCGGCTGATCTCAGCTGATGCATTGCAGCCCCCAGTAGCAGACGGAGTCACTGGTGCTAGCAGAGAGGAGCTTTGGGGGGCATTTCGTTGTGTTTATTTCTCCTTACACATATTTTTCCATTTGCGCTGAAATGCAGGCAAGATTTTTCTGGCAGAATGTCTTCCCATGTTGGTCACGATTAAGTAGTTAAACATACAGCTGCGGATGGCTTTCCAGCCGGGATGGCTTTCCTCTCTGCAGCGGTTAGGGGTAAAGTAGCCATCTCCTGCTGCGAGTATGAGCAATTGCAGGGAAGAAATGAGACTCAGAAGTCACCAGAGGGTAAATACACAGATAAAGCAGGAAGCTGAGGGAAAACCCACTGCAGCCAGCCTTCCTGCAAAGTTTTCCCTTGCTCCCATTGGAGCTGGTGCGCGGTGGGGTGGGTAACCACCATCTCAGGAGGAGCACATCTCATCCTGGGGCACCACAGAGCTGTGAGCCAGTATGGGCTGAAGGGCATGACATGCTAGAGATAGAGGCAGTGTTTCTTAATACTTTCTGTTGTTTTGAGAGCAGCCCAGGTCAGCTTTCCCAGCCAGGGCAGGGTTTAGAGGGAATCCGAGAGGGCGGCACAAATCCACAGCCTTCATGAAGTGGCCCCTCGGGCTTCCTAGACTTGCCTCAGCTGCAAAACATGGAAAGCCCAATATTATGATGCTAGCTACAAAGTGTTTTTCACTGTCTAGAAGATTGGCTGAAAAGAGGTTAGGTTTGGTCCTTGGTGTTGTGAATAATAAACTTTTCTATTTTTTCTCTCTTCTTTTCTTTCCTAGCAACATCCTTTCTTCACCCTGCACGAATCCAAAGAGACAGACGTCGCCTCTTTTGTCAAACTCATCCTGGGAGACTGAGAACTGGACTTATATATGAATTGCCCTTCTGTGGACTGGTGGGTGCAGGGGAGGGGCGCGTGGCAGGACTTGTCATGAAAGCACCAACAGAAAGTCACCGTGTTTTGTTTTGTTTTGTTTTTATTCTGAGAAACCCTCGCCTCGCCGAAGTTTTTGAAAGGGTTCTTTGGTATCCATAGTGACATAGAACGAGCTGGTTAGTGAAATGAATTTTAATAAGGTTGGTAACCTTAAAACAAAAACAAAACAAAAAAAATTTTAAAGAGTGATTTACATATTTAATGACAGTCAAAATCCCTCTTCCTTTCTCCTTATTCCCCTTCCCTTCCTCCTGAACCAGAATTTGCTTTGTCATGGTAATAGGTGCTATGGTAGTCATGAAGTTGTATGTAGATTTATATTTTGTCCCTTCCATTATTTTAATATTTATGTTAAGTGCTTGATGGAATAGATTTCTGTTTTATATGAGGATGAATGTGCGGTGACGATGATGATGCTAAAGGAGGCCACAGCAAGCAATAGTTCTAGGGCTTTGCTGGGGTAAAAGTGTCAAAGGAAAAGAGAAAGAAGAGAAGTGTCTGTGTTGTGGAAAATATTTAACGTGCATCATAAAAAGAATTTATAAACAAGGATCTCAGTTCAGCTACTCAAGCTGCCTTCACAGGGTGCGAGACAGCGTCACTGTAATGGAGGGAGGCCCCAGCGTCCCGCGAGGTCTCCTCTCCTCTGGAGAACGTGCTCGGAGCCTGGCCGGCATGGCCCGGCCAGCATGATGCCTGCAGTGCTCTGCCAGCCTCCTGCCCGGGGAAAGCCCCTGCGCTGTGTCTCACCCACTTAGTCTGTTATATCGGGCAGGCGATGAGGTCCAGGGTGGGAAGACATTGTCAGAAGAGTGTCTGGGGTAGAAGCCTCAGACGGGAAAGACTTGTCCAATAAGTTGCACAACGATCAGGAGGAGGCTGCAGTGGCCAGTCCCCACCTACCCTTGCACCCAGCAGCGTTGCAGTGTCTGGGGCTTGCCTGGGCTGGGGATGTGCTGCTTTGGGTCTAAAAGGGTGTTCCTCTCTCCTTCTCCAGATGAGAAAGGCTAACAGCTGCACAGCAAGATGTTGGTGAAAAAGCAGGGATATCTCAGTGTGCGTTTCCAGGGCTCTCGGCACTGCCTTAGCAGCAATCCCTCTGTGTTTGCCCACAGGCTTTGGGAGTGCTAGCGAGCTTCCCTGGAGCCTGTGCTGGCATGTGGTTTGGGCCGTGTCCAGCTCTGGTTGGGATGCTGAAGGTGGCTGGGAGTGCTGGGCTCCAGCACGGGCTGCAGGTGTGCCCTGTGAGAGCAGCAGCCAGGAAAACCAGGTAGTGAAACCACAGCCCACCCGTACCAGGAGCTTGTTGCTGTTGGCTGGGCCCTCAGAGAAAAGCTGCTAGCCAAGGGCAGGAGCACAGGGACTGTCTGGGTGGGAGGGGAAGAAGGTAGATCCCGCTGCTTTTAGGTAACACAGTTACTTCCTAGAGAAGGGAGGGACCGTGCACTGCAAGACAATGCCGTGAGTCTGGAGCAAGGCCACTCACTCCCGGTTGGTGCTGGTTTGACTGAGCCAAACCTGCACAGCTGCCTTGCTCGGCTATGAGTCCTTTGCCTTGGCCCATGGCTCCTTCCCCCAGCCCTGCAAAGGAGAGTGCCTGTGTGTGCGGCTGCCCCGCAGCGCGCATGTGTGCCTTGTGCCCCTCTGCATGCTTCCCTTCCCCATCCATCGCTTCTGTGCAGGCTCTCAGAGCCAAATCCCAACTGGAAGCATGCCTTGACCTGCAACATTTAAATTGCACAGGATGTAATTCAGCCTGGGATCCAGCCCTTTCTCTCCCAGTTTAGTGGCTTCAGTCTGTGTTGGTGTAGGTTGGGCTTCTGGACTAATCTGAGCATCCATCTGGGAAGCGATCCCTTGGAAAGGCTGATGGGGAGGGCAGTGTTCAGAGCAGGTGTCCCTGGACGGCGGTACCACTAGCGCTAGGGACACGCCGACCACTTTGAAGAGGTGCACATAGACACCGCCAGTGCCTGGGCTGCCGCTGTCACTGCTGCTGTCACTGCCATGGCTGTGGCTGGCGGTGCCTGCAGAGGTGGCTGTGAACCCTAAAACAATGCTGCTCTGCCCTGGGGCCAGCATCGAAGGAGATAGGGGTGCATTGCTCATGGGGATTCATTGGTCCTTGTGCCACTCCGCTGTGGAGCAGGGTGGTTTGAGGAGGGCTCGCAGGGGTCAGGGTGCAGGAGTTTCCTTGCTGCGAAGAGCTCACAGGTCGTGCAGGCTTTGGGGTGGAGGTTCCCCTTCCTCAGCCAGTACTTCATGAGCCTGCCCGGCCCTGAGTAATGATAAGCTCCATATTCCACTTTGTGTCGAGAACCTTTCAGGTCACATTTTGTTGTGGATGAAACATAAGGATATTTTACTTCGCAGTGTAATTTTAAAAGGCCTCGCATGGCTCATAATCTGCCCTCTCATATTCCATGGTGTGTGTGTGTGTTTTCTCTCTCTCACTTTCTCAAAGTCACAGAACTGTTTTGATTGATTGTCCTCAGCTGCAGCTGAAAGTCCGGCCAGCCAGTTTATAGAGTTGGTTCCAGCATCAATTCTCGCTTTGAAAAACATGACATTTAAAACCACCCTTTGGTTTTCCTACATATGGATCTGATGCTTTTGTTAAAGATTGTTTTTGCTGCTTTTCTCCTGGAATATAAGTCTTGTTTGGACACTGCATCTCCTTGACCTCACAGCACCTTTATTTCAGTGCCATTGTAATTGACAGGTTGAATTTATGAGATACTGTCAAAGTTCAGTATTAATAGCAGATATTAATGTCACCAGCGTTTTCCAATAGAAAATTAATGTCAGTGTCGTCTGCAGCTAGTAACCCTCTAAAATGATTCCTGCATGCCTCAACACTACATGCTGAGTGCTTTCTTTTATGCTTTTTGCTCTTGCAGTGCTTGGGCCATCTAATCCCTTTGTTTTAATGACATTACAATAGAGCATGCAACAAATCACTTCGCTTCCCTCTTGATTCTCCATGACTTTGTTCCTTTAAAAGTCATTTACGTCAGCCCAGAGTAAGCGTGAATCCTTATAACTAGTCTGAGTAAAAACAGTGATCTGTGTTATCACCACTGCAAAAGGTACTTACGGCAGGAGAGGCGTGCAGAGGCTGTCTGTCTCTGCATCCCTTGTAGGATGTGTGGACACAAAAGCTTGGCCTGATCCAGGATATTCTTAGAGAGATGCTTGAGCTGGTGGCCTTGGTGCAGGGAGAAGAGCCAGGGACTCCTGCGTGCTTAAAAGCTGAAAACATGCTGGGTTGCAAAACAAAAATCAGACTCTTCTCTTTCATTTGTTTCTGAGCTTTGTAAAGATGAAAAGGCTTTGGTCAATACTCAAAATCTTGTTTGGCTATAACATGAACACAGGTTTGCCTGTGACAGGCATGATTTCTGGGACATTAAGCCTTTCCCAACAGCCATGCCCCCTGAACGGTCAAGTTGCTGAGGCTTGAAGCTGTTCTTCAAAAGGCTTTTTTGTTTTCAGACAGCACAGGACTGCAGGCAGCGTGCATCTTGTTACATTGTCCTGAATCGGGATATTTAAACTGCAAAAGAAGCAGGTCTTCTTGTGTAGACCTGAAACAAACCAAAACACACCAGGGAGCAAAGAGGAGTGAAAAGCTGCCTGGAGCTTGGCACCGAGCCATGACCTGGACCAGTAGTGTGAATTAATTCCAGCACAGTGAGACTTTTGCAAGGCAGTGAGGGCCCCTCTGCTCCTCTCTGCTCAGCCACAGCAGTGGTTATCGGGCTGCATGAGACATGCACAGCCCATCCTCATGGCAGGAAGAGGGAGACCACAGGGGCATGATGTTCATCTTCTTTTTCCTCCAACATGCAAATTCCTTACAGCTCCTGATGTTTCTGCAACCTCCTACATGCTTGAGGTCTTGCTTTGAACTGTGGCTGGCCTGAAAGCTACTTTCTGGGACCCCAAGAGCCCCCTGGTCCCTTAAACTTGATGGAGAAGTTGGAGGGCATTTGCTGGTTGCTGTTTTTAAATGCCAGGTTCCTGCTGCTGCTGTGGATGGAATGCCCATCTTCTCTGGAGATTTTCCAGGTGTACAAAACTTTACACAGGTATCTATGTACTGTATTTCTGCATTTTTCCTGACTTTTGTTGGGCTTACTGGCAAAGAAGGAGGCATTTCAGACTTGTTGAAGAGGTGGGACCACCATTTCTGGAGGCAGTTGGTAGGTCAGAACTAGATCTTAAAATAAACCAATGCAGTTGAGCTCCCAATTCTTTAGCAGCTGTGGAGGGAGGTGGATGTGTGCCAGTTGGGTCAGTGTTAGGTGCACCTTGTCTTGGTGGGAAGGGGCTGCCAGGGCCCTCGTCCATGCAGCGGTGCAGTGCCCATTTCCAAGAGCAGAAACATCAGCATACACAGCCTTAATGAGGATTTCTCCATTTTTGCAGGATGCTAGGTATTTACCTGCACATTTCCCTTCTTTCCTAGACATTTTGGAAGAGGAAATCTTGCTCAGCAAATGCAGCATTGCTTTAGCGGCTGGTCTGATGTAGTTCAGACAAGGTTCCCACCAGCTCCCTTGTTTAATAGACCTCTTTTTTATTAAAAACAAAACCCAAACTCCTCTCTCAAACAAGCCAGCCAAGATGCTCTTTTTTTCTCTCTTC
Source organism: Chauna torquata (assembly GCA_013399475.1). Lineage (NCBI taxonomy): Eukaryota > Metazoa > Chordata > Aves > Anseriformes > Anhimidae > Chauna > Chauna torquata. The sequence goes on from VXAL01009187.1 coordinate 684,351, forward strand.
CATCTTGTTCCTCTTAGAGGAACTCTGGGAGCCTGTCTTGGTGCTTTCACTCTTTCACATGCCAAAGATTGCTGCATCCCTCTTAGTTACGCTCCTGCCAAACCAGATCTTACAGTCTTGCCTCAAAAATCATCCACTTCCCTGCTCCTTGGGGTTCCTTTTGTTGCTGTTGCTTTTTCATTGAATTTCCTCATGTTTATTGACATGTCTATTGTTGAGCTTCCTGGACACATGCAGCTCTCTTTTTCAGATACAGAGAAAGACAAATAGTTGCCTTCACTGGTCTGCTCCCGCTGTTGGGGAAATACTGCTAGTGATATGATTCCTGGAGATGGGGGTGGGTCTCATTTAGAGCTAGGGTCATGGAGGGTGTAAACTGGCATTGCTCCATTGGCTTTGCTGGAATAAGGCCAGTTTTGTCCAGCTGAGAATCTGTCCTTAATGTCTAAACAGTTATTACACACTAATAAAGATTAATGATTGTAAATCCCCCCGGATTATACATAAAATGGCAAGTTTTACTCATTAATCTTTATTGCCATATTATAGCTGTTTATGTTAGAAGAGTCTTCTCTCTCTGTTCTGAACGTGCACTTAGGAGGAGGGGGCTGAGCCTGGGGGAGATGAAGGGTGGACATAACAAACCAGATGTCCGTGTGTTTTACTGTCTGTGTCCTCTCCCCCAAGTTGGTTGTTTCCTTGAAAGCCTTTAACCAGCAGCAAAGGATGTATCGCAGAGCTTTGTCTGCTTCTCTGGCCTCTGGCTGAGCTATAAAATCCAGATTGTTTCTGGTGAGAAGGGATCAGATCTCCTAATTAATATTTCAGCTCAGCCTTTACTGAAGCAGATGGATAATATGAAATTTGATGTGTGCTCTGGCAGGCCAGAGCTCTGCAGTGCACTGAGATTCACTCTCCTGGACCATGGCTGGAAGAGATGCTTTCTGTACAGTGTGCAGCTCTGTTGCAGGTTGAAAGGATGCAGCTTCTTCACATAAGCCTGCACCATAAAAGCAGTTGATTTCATTGTTAAGGAGGGCCACAAAAAGCTCATTTTAGTCTCAGCTTTTATGTATTTGTAGGTGAGTGTAGACACAGCTAGGAGGTGGTGGTGCCAGTGGTCTGGACACAAGGGTTCGTGTGCTGTATAAATGAAGAGGACTCTAAAGAGAGTGCAGTAAACCGCAAGGGTGGTTTTAATGGCATAGGGACAATATAAGTCTGATGTTAGGCAGCTAGTGTCAGTCCACTCTGCCGAGGAAGGTCTGGAGTCGATGGAGAAGGGTGCAGCAGACAGAGAGTAATGGATTTAGGTAATGCATTTTGTCACATGTCCCGCAATGCTACTGCGTCCCCATTTCTTGCAAGGGAAACAAAATTTAAAACTCAGAAGAAAACCATAGGGAAAAACTGCAAGTGAGCTGGTGCTTGTTGCCTGCTGTGTGGCCTCGTGCGTTGCTACTTCCCCTGTCGAGCTCATCAGTGAGATTGACTGGACATAAATGATGGGAAAAGCTTGTGAAATGCCTCTTGTAGCTGAGAAAGAAGAGGGTAAACATTTTAAGGTGGTTTATAACTAACTGAAAGATGGGAATATCTAATTTACCAGCTGCAGGGACAAATGAATTCTGCAGGGACCTGTGCTGCAGGCAGCACTGCTCTGCCAGGAACGATTGTGGCTGTGTGACATTGATTACACGGCCTCCTTTAGTGCACTCCTGGGTTGCTAGAGAGCTCTTAGCCTCCATCGACCCCTTACATCTCAGTCACCGTTACATTTTGTATTTTACCGTCTGGGATTTTACTAGCAGCCTTTTTTCTAGGTGGTGGGGCAGTGTGAAGGCAAGGGAAAGGGGCCTCAGGCCAGCTCTCTGCAGAGCGCTTTGGGAGAGGAAGGCGCTGCCTGTCTGTCATCCAGTGCCTGCCCACGGGAGGCCACAGCCAGGGCCTCGCTACCCTGCGGGTATCCAGCTGAAGCGAGAGCTTCCCTGGGCTGTCGGAGAGCTCTCTGACACGCTTTCGTGCTTCATTGCCATCACATTAAAAATCCCTTCCTGGAAGTGGAGCAGCTCTGGCGTTGCAGCAGCCTCGCGGCAAGGCGACTCGCCCTTGCCGGCAGCCAGGCTGTGGGCCGGGCTGCGTTTCCTTCCTCGAAAGGCTCTTGGGTTTCTCTAAACGATGGGGCACGACTCCAGTGGCTGCGAAGTACCGCAAGGATAAGCTGGGAAATGCTTGGAAGCATCTTAAATGCGCTGGAAATAGAGATGAAAATCTCAAAAGATCAGACAGCTTTCGGCAATTTCCAAAGCTGTGTGGTTTTAGCCAGACCTGAAAACCCTTCCTAGAAGTTTATTTCAGGGTATTTTGGTATGTTACTTTCGCTTTTGGGCCCAGCTAAATTCAGGAAGCTCAGAATAGTGTAATTTTAAAATAAAGAATAAACACACCCACCCCAAGTATTGCTGAACTGATCAGGAAAGTTCGTGTTTGGTTTCGCATACAGGAAGAATTCAGGCCAGCTCAGAGTTTGCCCTAATTCAGTCTGGTTTTGCCCCAGATTTTTACTCTTTTTGAAAAAATAAGAGATCAGGCCGTGGTCTTTCCAAAACACTGTGACCCATCATGCAAGGGTACAAACTAAATTGTGCCAGAACACGGGTGGAGATAAGTGACATGGTAAGAGGTGGCCAACTCTGATAGCTGGAAAGAGCAGTCCGGCAGCAAGCGTGCCCACAGCCTCCGAAAACATAGGTAGATAGAGTTTCCCCTGGGGTTGTGTGTGATGGAGGTATCGTGGTCTGCTACGTCTCCTTTTGTTATCTGTTCCTCTAGTAAAGAGCTTTCAGCCATCTCGGAGCGTTCAGAAACAATATCTGAAAGTCTTCAGTATTTCTCAGCCCAGTTGTGTACTGTTTTTTCAGGAAGGGTACCGTGAAGAGTCAAAAAGGAGCAGGTGTCCTTGATTTAGGCAGCCAGAGTGAAGAGGTGTAGATTAACTGCCTTGTAAGAGCCAAAAAGGTGTGTTTAACGATAAATTACAGTCTGCACTGTAGCTGTTAAGCCAGGATCGAATTTTCACTATACAGGTGCAGCTGCAGAGTTCTCCATCCACATTTTGCCCAGATTTAGTCATGAGTCTTCCATAAACATCTAATAACACAGACCATGCTGCTTGGTGGGCTTAAGTCAAATCGGGGCTCTATGGACAGAAAAAAGCCTGGTACAAAGTACAGTATCACCAAACCCAGGCTGTGGCTCCAAAATTTTCCCATGTAATCTAGGTATGAAGTGAATTTCCAGAGCTGTGCCACGATTTCGCTTTCTCCATAACCGTGAATCGAGTGGCTTGTGTTTGGTGATGGCTGTCACCATGCCAGTGGGGCTGCTGGAAATCGTCACAACATACAGAACTGTTGGAATTTGGCATTTGTTTTTTAATAGTAATACATTGGGGGGAAGCTGCTATATGTAGCGTCTTGCAAACTGGGGATATGCTGGAGTAAAACTTGTCATTTCTCGTAGAAAAAAATAGCTGTCTAAAAATGTCCATAATCTTCAATTTAAGGAATGACAGTTTTATTGGCGAAGATCCATGTTTGGCATCAAAATATATGAAATTTCTAGAGTTTCTGTCTCAGCATGTGAATTCTGCTTTCTTGCAATGGTGGGAAATTTGTAACAAGGATATTTCTACGTACTTTCAGCTAAAAAAAAAAAGAACTGAGCTGAATGGAAAAGCAACCACATCCCAGTGGTCTGCTGGTGTTGAAGAGAACACAGGCAAAGCAGCTGTGTTTTGAGCACATTAAAAAAGAGAAGACTTCTAACCTGCTGTAATGCAAGTCCTTATTTTATTTTTATTTTTTGTTTGGTTTTTTTGCCTTTTTTTGTTTTTTGTTTTTGTTGTTTGTTAGTTTGCAGTAACATCATTTATTTCATAACTGTGAAAATCTCTGCTTTTCCTTACACGTGGAAAGCTGATTATTCTTTCTCATGTTCTTATTATTTATTATTTATCCATTTCTGGTACTTCCCAAGATGTGCTGAAGGTAACTCCCAGCCTGCCATCATGCTGTGTTGAATCACTCTGGTATCTCCTGACAGCTGGGATAGCAAATGTCAGTAGGTGGCTAATTATTATTTTAAATTATGTTTATAGCAGTTTAGATTTTCTTTTAGTGACCTGGTTTGCTCTGGAACTAGAGATGGAGATATTCTTTCTTTAAAAAAAATCACATTTTTCACTTTTTCTTTAAACATCTTGGAGTCTTCTGAATAAACCTACTCACTTGTTTCTTGTTTTTAGTAGGAAAAGCACCAGCTGGGTTGTAGTTGTTCCTTCAAGAGGGCATTGGCTAGCATCAGGGTTCAGTTTAGCTGCTAAAAACGCTCAGTGCCACAACTTCGTTAACCAATAGCACACCGGAATTCCGAGAAGAGGACGATTCTCCACCTGAAAAACAAAATCGCGTTTGTGGTGGTTGGGTTTATCCAAGCCTCATGCCGGGCTTTTCTGAGTTCTCCTTTAGCCCTCGGCTCGGGGAGGCGCGGGGCTGCCGGGCTGAGGCCGGCTGCGGGCCAGCCAGGCTGCCGTGGCCAAACACCTGCTCTGGGTGTGGAGGGCACGAGTCCTGCCCAGGCGATGGAGCAGTTGATGAGCGGCTGCCCCTTGCTGTGCAAGAGACGCTGAGGTGAAATCCCTGTGCAGGGTGAGACTGGCAAGATCGGGGTCTCGCAAACATGCGCTTTTTGTTCTTTTTACTCTCGTCCTCTTTGCAAAGGTGCCTTGCTGCTCTGCTGCTTCCACAGCCTCCCCGGCCTCGCTGATAAAGAACACTGCGGTGCATCTGTTTTCAAACAGCTTGCGTTGGTTTTCTGGTTTGTTTTTTCTTCCCCCTATGTATAAGAAACGTTGGGTAGCAGAATGTGGAATTCATTAGAAGTTCATAAAGCAGGGACCTCAGAAGGATGTGGGTATAAATGCTTTTCAGGCATCTGAGGTGAACTTTAAATGGAGCTTTGGCCCTCATTTGCTTTCTGCTTTTCAAATACCATTTATGAGAAAGTGGAGCTGTCAAAGCCATGCATGAACTTTGCCTTCTTGCGAATAACTTGTCTCAAAGTAAATCCAGTAGCTCTACAAAGCTGGAAGCGTGTGTGTGCATCAGTGCGTGTGCGCATGTGTGTGCATGTGTGTGCAGGGGTGGGTGCAGTGAGTCTGCCATTTTGGAGATTTAAAAAAACACAATGCAAGTGTTTTTAAAACGGGCAATGTAAAATATTTATTTCTTGGCACAAGTACATCAGACCACATCTCCCATCCTTCTTTTAATTGCTTCATGTTTGTTTTTGTTGTCTAAGTCTTTGCTGGCCTGTTTCCTCTGCAGTGCTCGCTGTGCTTAGCAGCCCGTAACCTCACACAACCCCGCTGGCAGCGAGGGAGCGCGTGGCACAGGGGAGCTCGCAGGAGCGCGGGCGCTGCGGCTCGGCAGGGAGAGCACTGGTGTTCTCGGTGATGGATGGAACGGAAAACGTGGTGTTAGATGAAAGGGCAGGACAGTGCAGTGCGAGTGATTTTTGGTTTTTAGCTTGTTGCAGGAGTGCTGTCCTCATGAGAATCAAAACTGCCCACATCCTAAGGCAAGACCCCGAATCGTAGCTTTGGGCAAGGGTGGGTGGGGATAGGAAGCTTTGAATCCCTGCACTTCTTGCCCTGGCTTGGCTGGTCCTTGTGAGCACGTACTAGTGGTTTATTCAACAGCAAGGAGGTACTGTCGTCTTTGTGAGATGTCACCCTGGTTCTCCCCAGCACTGGCCGAGGTTCGCAGCAGTGCAGCGCTGGCGGCGAGGAGGCAGCACTGCCCCGGGCTGCGACAAGCCCTCACTCCGAGCTCCCAGTGCTGTCCGCAGTCAGGCGGAACTTCATGCTGGAGTCAGGCAGACATTGCAGAGCCCCGGGGTGCCCCCGCGCTCCAGTGCACTTCGGTGGTCACCCGGCCCCTGTGGCTTCACGTCCGCGCGGTCCGAAACACTTCTCTTAATCTGTGTTGTCTTCATTCATCTCAAAGCCGTTCCTCGTACTATGAAGATGATAAATAGTAGGAAACTGACAGTAGGACCATGTGCGTAACGCTAGATAGGCTTTTATTTAATGTTGTTGTTGTTTTAATGAGATGCTTTTAGGATCCGTGTTGTACTGGATTAAGGATATTGGTGGAACAATTGAACTGGTATTCTTTAACCCTGGCTGCCCCAGATCCTTTCCCTCTGCCCTCTTCATTTGAAAAAAAAAAAAAAAATTAGATTGGGAGAATATATTTAACTTGAAAAAAAAAAATACCCTGCTGGTGGAATAAGTTAATCTTCTTTACTACACTTCAATTTTATTTCTCAGGATATCCAAAGGTTTATCACTGCTGCTGAGAGAAGGGGACAGTACACCTTTTTGAAACTTCAACCACTGTAACCGTTTTCCAGATGTGTGTGTGCGCGTGCGCGTGTGTGTATTAAACTCAGCACTGTGTGTGCGTGTGTTCTGCTGAATATTGTGTGCATCTATGAAATGCTTCAAACAACTGCCTGGAAGTCAAAACCAACCACCTCTTTCCAGTCATATGTTTGCCGTGACTTTTCATAACCACACTTGAACTAGTGGTCTTGGATTAAATATTCAAAGAGCAGGGCATCTTTATAGCAATGGTATGTCAGTCAAATTAAGAAAAATGTACACAAAAATAAATAAATGAAATTTAAAAATAATGTGCTATCAGTCTAACTCTATTTACCCGGTGGAAGTACTACCCAGGACTGTGAAATAGTTGCTGGGAACACCTTTTGTACTGCTTTTGCTGTTCATATGGAAGATTTTTAAGGGTCATCTTACTTGTAATGGCTTATCATACATTATTGAGAACTCAGGAATGCTCTACAGAAATAATCTTTTTTCTGCCGTCGGTTTTTCTTTCTGCACTTCGGCTAGTGCGGCTGGCGAGAGCAGACGCATCCACATCCCGTCCAGCCCACATCAAAGGCGCGAGCCCCGGCCCCCGCCGCGGCTCTGGCAGGGCGCTGGTGGGACCAGAGGAGCCGGCTTCCTGCCCCCCCCAAAACAGCTTTCCAGCCTGTATGGGGGGTGCAACGGGCTGCGAGCGGACACAGCCTCTGCGGGTGCAGGTCTCGGGGCTGGGCTGACACCAGCGTGGGCTGCTGGGGCTGGGCACCCGGCGGCTCGCTCGTGCCCGTGGGCAGCACCGTGCACCAGCACGGCTGGAGCAGGCGGGGGGCTCAGCATGGCCCCTGCACTCGCGGGCTGCAAATCGGCCGTGGTGCTTTGTGCTGTCTTTCACCAGGTCCTGCATCCAACCCTTGTTTCTGCTGCCAGCCCCATCTCTGTTATCTGCAATTAAGCCTCGTGTTTCTTTAACGGTTAACTATGCATTTGTCATGATGCGAAGCCAATTTTCACCCTTAATTTATTATTCTAAGTCAAATAGCGTTTTGCTTGAGTAAAGCGTGCTGGTCTGGGTCGTACTGAAACATGAACAGCTATTACCCTCTTTCTCATGTAAATAAAGTGATGCTTCCATTTATGTAAGAATTGCTGAAAATAATATATCAGCTCCCTCTGCTGATCCTGCGGTCCCAGTTAAGGCAAAAGCACTGGTTGCAGAGCTGATGTGCTAAGGAAAGAACTAAATAAATATAGCCTACTTAATGCAATCACCCGTAAGGGCACAGGAAAGGAATCAATGTTTATTGCATAGCAGAAAGCACAATGTCCTGGGCTGAACACGTTCAGATTGCAGGGGAACGTTACCCAGCATCGGGGATGAGAATGCCGGTGACATGGAGATTGCCATAAAAATGTCTGAAGAGGAGAGCTACAAGAGGCACATAACCATTTCTGGGAATCCTAAGCAAAACAGCTGCTGCAGTTTCATCTGTGCTGTGGTATGTGTGTGTGGATGCGTGTTCCGTTTAAAAGAAATTAAGAGCCCTACTCCTATTTTATCAAATCAAATTACCCTTGTATGTTCAGAATATTTATGCATCAGTACTTTTTTTTTTATTAGAGCTTTATCTCACTGTAATCAATTCCAAATACAAAACTATTTTTATCGCTGAAATGCAGCGGTAATTTATAAGATGTAGACGGAACGCACACGAGATGCCAAAAGCAATTTTATGGAGCCTCTTTTGTTGTCATCTACAATGCATCAGTTCTTGCCTTCAGCCTCCCATCAATTTTAAAAGCCCCAAGATGAAAAAATAAAAAAATAAAAAAGAGTAAATGTACTGAAGCAGCTGCCAGCCCCTAAAATAGTCTGGAGATACGTGTGCACCTTGGGGATAGCATTTGATTGAACACGGCACAATAATGTAAGCCGGGCTGAGCTTTGTAATGCAATTATTTTAGTTGGCAAAATGGCAGGTCTTGTTACCTCCGTGTTCCTTGCCTACTATGTAGTATCTCATGCATGTTCAGAAAAAGAAATTGTGAAATAAGGTCCAGCATTATCACAACTAATGTCGCATTGAAACGAAGAGGAGTGAAAGCTGAGGGTCTGCAGCTGAACAGGAGCTCCAGCCCTGGACAAGATGGTACTGAAACGTGTCTCCGTGCTGAAACATGCCTTGAAATGGTCCCTCTTTGGGCTGCTTTCCCAAAGGGTCAAAAGCGAGTGGCTCGCACTACACGTGACTTGTAGGTCAATTGTAGGCACTTGTAGAGTTGGCACTGGGTTCTCAGCAGTCACAGGCACCCCTCTTAACCTGCTCTGACCGTCAACAAAGGTAAAACTTTCTCTGAGAAAAAAGCAAATTAAGCTGGAATGAATCCCAGTCCTGTTGAAGAGCAGCAATCTCCTGGAGCTGAGTTATGAAAAGAATAGCCATTTCCCAGAAACAGAAGCGTTTGTGAGCTCTCTGGAGCAGGGACTCCTGCCTTCTGGTCTCACACCTCTGTAAGACACGGGATTTGTACCCTTTGGGGGGTTTCAGTGCCTTCTATACTAACGCTGGTGATAAATTTGCTACTAGAGGGTTTTTGAAATCCTCAAAGCTAGAAGAGCTCGCTGCTGTAGTGCCTTTGCCTGGTGGCTGTGCACGTGTGAATATCTGTACAATTTGGTGGATAATTTTCTCTTCATGTGGCACAAAAGCGATTGATCCTCCGGCACAGCAAGTGGCACCCGGGGAGACACATCCCTGCCCCTGTGGAAAGTATCTCAGCCTGGACGTGTCCTCGTTTCATTTGTACTTGGTGCTTGCTGAAGTGGATAGAGATGATAAGGAAAAAACAAATGTTGAGGCGTAAACAGTTTGCAGTCATCAGAGATGGCAAAATTGAAGAGAGAGGTGTTTCACAAGTCTTGCTGAAGACAGCCCCGAGTATCTGGAATCCAGCTTTGATTCCCGAATTCTGCTGGGAAACACTTTGGCCTGACAGATGACATCTCCCTAACATCACTCCATGGCGACCAACAAGCAGGACTGTGGGCCAAGGATCTGACGAACCAGCAGGATTTTTTCAGCACATGGTACCATTCAAATACAGGTCTTACTCTGCAGGTCAGCTCCACTGCTGCTTCATTTCCTTGTGGCTGTGACAAGGCAAGGGAAATTTAGCAACTGGGTTTTATTAAAGAGGCATGGAAAACAGAGTATTTGAGGTGACACACACTTGTTCTTGGCATGAACTCCTCTGCCATCTTCTCTGTATCATGAAAAACATGCTTGTAGCTGGCACAAGCACAGCAGCGCAGTGTTTCTGCCTCCTCCGTCTTCTCTTTTCTCCTCACATTTGGGATCCCTTCTGGGCATGCAGCAATATTTGCTTCCAAAACTCAAATATGCCGAACAAAGACCTTCGCTCACTCCTTCCAGCAGGCCCCGAGCCCCCCGGGAGCAATGTCTGCGTCCGTGGCCATGAGCTGCCTCTGATCTGGCCGAGGCAGCCGTCGTTTCTGCTCCCTGGAACTGCCCTGGTGTTCCAGGCTGCTAAGCCGTATTTTACCACTCCAGCACACTTCTGGTTACAGGTCTGGTGCTCTGGCTTTCTGGTGCTGAAGGTGTATGGGATGATGCTGAAAACAAAGTATTGCAGTTTCATAAGAACCTCTGCATCTAGAGGTGATGTTGCTTACTGATGTTAAAGATATTGACATACCATTCTAGGTTTGATTCGCTTGCCGAATCCTACTAATGTTGTGAGAAGAACAGACAAATTGGTAGTATTTCTCGTCATAAAAAGCATGCCGTTTTAATACCCAATGATTAGTTTTAATGTATTCATGTTACTACATCTATTTCAATACACTTCTAATAACTATAAGTGTTAAAAATGAATGGAAGAACATTACAGAGTGCTAACAAATTACTAATGGCAGACATTACCAAGACACCTTTCTTGTTTGCATACGACTTTCACATTAGACTGCTTTTGGGAAATAGTAATAATACTACTACTACTAATAATAAATCCCTCTTGAAGTTATCATTACTAAAGCATTTTGCATGCAGATTACTTCAGGCTTCAGCATTGGGACTCTCGGCTAGGTTAGGAAATGAAGGCCAAGATCTGTTGATTGAGATCAGATGGCTGGTGGCGAGAAGGAATCTAGATGACTTAACTGGAGGGATTAAACTCAAGTCTTTTGGCTTCCATTTGGCTGTTTTATAAACTCCACCGCTGGGCCAGCTAGCTGGGCCGTGTTCCCCTCGTCGCGTATGTGTGATGTTAGCGCGGCGGTTTGGAGCATCAGCCAGTCAATCGGTGTTAGCAGCCCAGACGTTCTGGGTGAGAAAGGGAAAGGCAGGACAATGGGAAGCTAAAATTAGTCCCCGAAGCGCCCGTCCGTGCACCTCCAGCCTGCCCTCCTGCCGCTGCTGGCTGGGGGGGAGCGGGGCCAGCACTCTCCAGGCCATGGGATGGTGGTCGCTGGGGGCATCCCCACCGCCGGGGCTTCTGCCTCCACATGCGTGCCGAGGGTTGAGGGCTTCGTGAGCGGCAGCCCACCTGTGAAGCTCCCACATCAGATGCAGCCTCATGGGAGCAGATGGAGCTTGCTTTCTCTGTTCTTTCAGAGCCCTAACCTTTACTTTTACAGCACTGATTGAAACCAAGAATGGAAAGAAAAAGTCAGACCCGCTCTCTGTTTTCCTTCCCCTCCCTTCCATTATCTTCTTGCTTTTCCATCCATCCTCATTTCACATGCCTCTCAGATTGCGTCCCCCTGGTTTTCCAGTTGTTTACTGACCCAGACCTAATTCCTTATTTCCAGAAATGTGTCACCAAGCCTGCCTTTGAGTCATTCGCTTTTTGCTTTCCAGGCTCACCTCTTTGACCACATTTTCCTGTAAGAGATAAGGATATAGGGTTAGTGGAGTAATCGCAGCAGGATGCCTGGGTTTCATTCATGGATCTGTTGCCACTGGCTTATTATGGAAAATTGGGAGAGTTATTTCACCTTTCAGTGCCTCACCTCAGTGTCACCATCTGTAAAACAAGGCTAATAATTGTTATCTCTTCCTTGCAGCAGAACTGGGGAGCTTCGCTAATGACCATCTGCTAAATGTTCTCAGAGCCTCACATGAACATTTCTACTGAAGTGCAAATTATTATTAGAAACCAGGGATTGTTACTGGATTGATATCAAATCATTGTCGACAGCTTCTCTGCAGGGAAAACTTAGGCGCAGCCAACAAGAACAAGCTGCATGTTTTGAAGTTGTGCAGTTGATTATGTTGGCTTTCATCTTCTGGTAAGAGGATCCTCTGCCATCTGAACTCTCTGATCTCTGGGAACACAATTCATCCAATCAATCTGGAGGAAAATAAACCTCCTCCGACAAAAAATAAAGTATCCACCTGAGATCATATGAAGATGGAAGATGTCAATTAATTCCCAGCCCCCACCCTTAACTCTTGTAAACCCAGGGTTTTTCTGGCCCACCAGGAGATGAGAACGATCCAATGCATCCATTAGACAGACTCGGTATTGCGAAGAGCCTCGTGGGTCTGCCGGGGCTACACTGTAATTGAAAACATGCAAATATTTTACAGTGAAATTGGTGCCACTGAAGGCTTGTATGGACTGTCGGAGGGATGCTTGTTGGTCTCATGGGAGCATTCAGAGACCTGAGGTGCCAGGATAGATTTTGGCTGTGGCTCCTTCCTAGCGTGAGCCAGCCGGGCTGGAGGACTCCTCCGTACCGCTCCCTGACCTGACCCAATGCATTTTCTGCTTGAGCCCCCAGGTCAACCTCAAGCTGCCCCCCCAGTGCTGAGACCTGATGGATTTGGCTGCAGACTGATTCTTGAACCCGTGTTTAGTACCACATATACGGACAGAAGCCACCACTGGGCCACGGCTGGTGTGTGACCCTTGTGCCCAGGACCTGAGTGAGCTCCACTGATGCCCTCACAGAGAACCACAGCCTGGCACCGCACATGGCTTCCCCTCCTTTTCATGTATGGGTTCATCTGTTGTGTTTCCCCTGAGCTGGAAAATGAGAGGGAGGATCGCTGGAGGCTGCAACCCATTACTGGGTACTCAATAGCAGCACTGTCAATACGGACAAACAGTGGAGATGGGGCTGGAAATGGGGATAATTACAAAGACCGTGTTGTCAGGACCAGAGAACTCAGGCCTCCTGCGGCAATAAAACTGATAGTATTTAGGAGGTGAGGTATAGCAACAGCCCTAGACTTTCCTCTCCGTTACCATTACGTACCATTATTGTCACTGTCTTAGTTTGCTTGGTTTAAGTAAAACAAATGTGTTTTAATGATGCTCTTATTATCTGACTACATCAGCAGCGCTGTATGCACAAAATCTTTCCAAAACGATGCCATAAGGGCTTGCAATGAAGAAAATTGGCAAGACGGAGCTTTTGGGAGCTGCAAGGTGACAATAAATAGCAGTAGTGCCAACATCTGTCGTGCACTGAGGACTCTGGAGACAAGACGTGGTTCTCCTGTGTGCTGCTGAGGCACAGCGCAGAGTGTGTTAAAAGTGGAAAAATACCGCAGTAATTTTTTAATTAAAAAAGGATAATAACATCTTGTGTTAAACTTTTAAAAAGCAATCCTCTACAGTTAAAAATATACCTGTAAAATAATATGTGCCTTTTGGCTGTTTCCTATAATATGTAACTTTGGTCACATGCCTCTCATTAAGACACCAGAAAATGTCATAAACTAGCATTTATAAGCTCAACATAGGAAATTTCTGTATTTTTATTTTGAATTTATAATCCTGGTCCAAGATTTGCTGAAAGATATGAAACTTTATTTGAGGTTTTGGAAATGGAATCAATTCTGTGCAAAACAGTCTTCTTTTGGTAAAAACTCCCATCTGTTCGAATTTTGACATTTTCTTCAGGCAAATATGATTTTTTTTTTCTGCCTACAAATATGCAAATATTAAAAAAAATTCTGGCTGAGAGCACAGTCACTAATACATAAAAAAATGCAATGTTATGAAATATTAACAGTTTAAGATAAAACGACTTAAACCGCCTGGTAGCACAAACATGCGCTCTCCGCCCGGCTCTGCAGAGCTGAAGAGTGCTGCCACGGGTTTCTGCCTGGCTTTCGCACTGCTGTGTGCAAAAAGAGAGGAAGTTTTGCTCTGAAAATTGACAAGAATATTAGGGAAGACGTTAACCACAACTTTTTGACACTGAGGTCTGAAAAACACTGCCCGCGGTGGTTAATAATTCACAGTACCCAAGCAGGTGGGAGCTTGCCTGTTTCCTCCAAGAGCTCACTTCTCTTTCCAGCTCTCGGCTGGACAAAGGTTGAGCTCTGAAATTCAAAATAAAGTGGACTAATTATACAGTGATGAGGCAAGACAAGCTGATGCCCTTCACTCCGGGATACCCTGGTGACCCGAAGCGAGCACGCAGCTCGCTGCCCGCCTGCGAGCCTGGTTTGGGGCTCGGTGTGGAGCGCGGCTCTTTCCCAAGCAGGCTGCAGGTGGCAATGCACGGATGTGCGAGCCTCGGAGCTCACCCCCGGGTCGGAGCGGAGGCTGTTGCTCTCGAAGAAGAAATACACCAGGAGGGAAATATGATAAGCATAATTGCAGGGAAGGGTTTAGAAGATCAGACAGGTTTCCTTTTGGTGGGAAGGGCTTGTTTCTGAAAGCGGCTGCTGTGATTTCTCTGCTTCCCCCTCCCAGCCCGTGCACATCTGCCCTTTGTGGTGCAGCGTCCCCATATCTTAGAGGTAGAAAGGATGAAACGAGGCATCTGTAATTCTCCTTCCCTAGGCTTGTTGTTGTGCCATTCTCCTAGCAGCAAGCATGCAGACTTGTAGCTCTCCCTTCTTCCTTAAGGAAGATTAAGTGGTGCTTTACAGCAACCTTAAGTGCATTACAGTGCCCTAGAAGAGTCCCTACAGTGTCCATCTAGCAGGTCACTTCTCTACATGTAGTAGCACAATCATATGTACAACATATGATTAAACATATGCAGTTTAATCATAACTAAAGGTGTTTGTAAGGTTTTTCTGCAATGATGTTTAATTTTTCTGCAGTGTATTCAATACCAGGAGATGGATGGTCACTGGAAGAGGCAGCCTGGCAGAAGAGCCTGGGAACATGGGAGGCGGAGATATCACTGCTCTCTGCATGGAGAAATGCTTCCAAAAACGGAGCAGCTTTCCCAGGAGGGCAGGGAAGCTGCAGGAGTGCACAGACGCTGAGGTGGTGGCAGGGAGCTCACTGCCCTGAGCCACAGAGACTCCATCTCTGGATGCAAACCGTGGGCTGTGTAAGGCTCGGGCTGCCCTCTACATCAGCATCAGCCCTGCTGCAGGTTGCAGGAGCGGTGCTTTCTGGGCCTGAACCTTCAATCTTTTAAGTGCCTCCTCTGGAAAATGGCCCTTATTTGCTATGCTGTGTGAACAAGACTGTTATTAAATGGTCACGGAGAGTAATTGTTTTAAAACAATACTGTGGAGCGCTCGCTGCACTCCTGCTCCGTTCCTGTAACAACAGGTAGGTGAGCCCCGAATGATGCCACGCTAACTCACCGAATGGAGCACATGCGAGAGCCTGAAGAGGCACCTCCCTACAGGATAGAAACCCCTGCTTTCACGAAAAAACCCCGGTGTTTCGATCAAACCACCCTTGACAAAACAGCCTGATGACGCGACTTCGCCTGAACCAACGGAGCTGCGCCGGGGCTGTCTGTGGTCGGGTGCGTCTGGAGGTGCCGCGGCACCGCGACTGCCGTACCAGGTGCGTGGCTGCTTGTGCCACCTCCCTGCCTCCCGCCCCGCAGCACCCAGCACCTCCGTCCCATCCTGTCCCCTTCCGTCCCGTCCCGTCCTGTTCTGTCCCATCCCAGCCCATCCAGCGGCTCCGCCACAGGCAGGGCAAAAGGGCAAATGCAGCAATACCTTTGGCTTATCAGTGACAGGACAAATTGATACCAGACTTTTAGGAGGGTGGGGAAACGTCTCTCCATAAAAAGAATCTAAATTTACCATCGTGTTAACAATTCTGTAAGACTTTTTGGCAACTCCTAATGGAAATTTCAGGAGCAGATGGAAATATTTGGAAACATATAGAACATATGAGCCTGCAACATCCATTTTTATTTTCTCATTGGGAGTGTGGAATGGTTTCATGTTGCCTTTAAATTTTTTTTCTTTCTCTCTTCTGGATACTAAGAAAAGCAAGAGGGGAAGAAGGCGATGGCTTTAGGCAGGAGGGTTTTTTGGGTATTGCTCGCTTGATTCCCCTGTGTGGTCTGTGAGGGGATTCGGGAGAAAGCGGCACCAGTGCAGGATTCCTGGGTGCCAGGAATCTGGGAGCCCGGCAGGGATGGGAGGGCACCTGCCAGCCTGCCCAGAGAGCTCCAGTGAGCCAATTAACTTTTTTCCATGTAAATTGAGGTGAGTAACCTGTATCTATCTCTGTGTGAGGTTTAATTAGTGAATGTTTAAAGGCCTTGGGGTTTCTTTGGTGGAAGATAATGTCAAAGGATGCAGAATGGCTTTTAGTGCTCCTGACGGGCAATGCCCAGGTCACAGCCTCCCTGAGAGAGGGAAAGGCAGGCTCCACAGTAAGGCACAGGCAGTGTGACCAAAACAAGACGCTTAAATCCACAGAAGACGTTGGAAAGGCGGATCAGACATTTCCAGACCCCACTGTCCACTGAGCAAGGAAAGCTTTTGTTTTTTAGGTCCTGTAAGCCATCCTAGAGCATGAAACAGTGCAGAAGGACAAGAATCAATAACAGTAATAGACACACTTATGCACAAAAGCTGGGATAAAAATAATAGCTATCAGTTACCAAGTTTCTGGACCACTGCTGATCAGTAATGATCAGGAACGAGTGAATGTGCTGTATTTTTCCATCTCCCCAATGGCTTAGCACAGCGAGGGCCAATGCGGGGGCTTCGCTGCTGCTGCGCTCTGGGAGTGCAGACGCTGCGTGTTTTTATGTGGGGAACTCATCTGGAAACTGAGGCGTTCTCCAAGGTGTTTACGTTGTCCCGCTTCCACCGGATCTCAGCAGCTCTTGGAATATCCATACCCGAAGCCTTTAATTAGAAGAGAGACTTCTGGGGCTGGTGGTTGCAATATTTATTGTGCTTGGAAGGGGTCTGCCCTTCTATTCTAGCAGCAGCACGGCAACGCAGAGCCAGCAGCAGTTATGACAGTTATCACATCGCGGCTAGATGCGCTTCACAACAGGAAAAGCGCATGCTTTGGAAAAGGAGCACGTGCTTCCCTTGGAGCACAGGGAGCTGGACCTGGGTGATGACTGAGCGACTTCTCTCGCAACCACTTGAGCAGCTAACAGAGAAAAACGGGTCCCAAATCCTTCGCTGTCTCTATCAACCGACAGCAGCATTTACATTGTCTTCAGTGGCGCGGTGCTGGATCAAGCCACGGCTGTTTTAGGAACCGCTGCCCTTTCTGATGTGCGCTGCCGTCACCTCCTGAAAGCCAAGGACGGGGACCTGCCCCCGGCCCCTCATCCCCCTGTTTAACACAGAGACCAAGCATTGCAGCATTTCATCTTCCAGCCGAAAAACAACGTGGAGCAATCTTTTTCCATAGTGGGATTCAGGCAGGGGAATTGGGTTCAGTTTTCTTGCGCGCTGGCCACAGCACAGGGCCACGTCTGCCCAGACCTGCGGAAGTCGCTCGGGTCCTAAGCCCTCTTAGTTCTGTGTCTTCATCGCGATTCCCATGGCGAGGCGAGGCTGGCCGGACGGCTCTGCAGACACCTAGCCAGAAGGCACCGCTGAGGCAGCACGGGTTTGCTGCGGGCACCTTCCCTTCGCGGCAGCATCATCAGGCTGCAGCGTCTCCCCATAAATGCTCCCTCGGTGCCTTGTAGAACACGAAGAAAGCATTTCCAGTGGTTAACTGTGGGCTCTTCCTTCTTAATTGCAGCGTGATCCCATGTGTGACATGGAATCTGTTACAATAATTCCTTTTTTATTGACTAGTAGTGAATAATTATATTATAATCCCTCTGTCCATGATAAATATGCATAACACACTCGCGACTGCTCCGAGGCAGGCTTAAACCACATGCACACACGGCTTTACCAGATGCCGGTACTTCTAGTCATCCTGAATCAGAAGAACAAACACACAAAACCCCCCAAACTAGGCTTCATTCAAAGCAAACAGCAAATATACAAACTCAGCAACTGAAAAGAAAAAGATTCTATGGCTTGGGAATAATATTTCCATGAAACCATTTGATTATAAATATATAAAAAAATCTCTGTTTTGCTTGCAACCCACTGTTCATCTCTAAAACACTTGATGTGAAACCACCTGAAGATAAATCTGAAAACAAGCCAGGTTTATTTTATTCACAATACAGGCACTGAAGCAGAACATTAATAATGAGAAACAGTTGGGTTTTTAAAGGTTGATCATTTTTAGTCAGCTGAGGAAGGAGGGTTATTCATAACGCAGACAAATGTCTTTGCTTGTACCTGTGATTCATGCACTGGCGATGACTCCTCCCTTCCAGCTGCCCTTCCTCTGAGCTGCTTCACCTTTTCCTCTATATTTTCCTGTATAGCATCTTATAAATGAAAGCTATTCTCATTCAGCACAGTGAACATGAAGTGAGGGCTGTGCATGGCTAGAGCACGATCTCCCCTTTGCTTGGTCACCAGAGAAGATGCTGGTGTACGAAAACATCCCTAAGTCAAGAGGGAGCCCCATGAGCCGAGCTGGCGCGGCCACAGGGAGGGAGTGACAGCAAAACGGAGGCTTGAACCCTCGCAGGCACCAGGGGGAAACTTCAAATCCATGTGACCCATGTGAGCTGGCCCAGCTGCTGATCACTGATGCTTTTGTGCTGTCCTTTGTTAAAATCCAGTCTCGGAGCTGCAGCCTGTTGCATCCGGTCCCTCCAATGCAAATTCAGTTCTTCAGACTCTCCCTTTTGGTCTCCCATCAGCATAGATCACAGCGCTTGGTCAGGACACCTCAACACTTTTTAGCTTTGCCACCTTTGCAGACCTACATTCCCTCTTTTGTACCCTGTTGAAAACCTTTCAATACAAAAGCCAAAATGGCAGTTTTAAAGTCTCTCCATGTGTTGGGATTTTTTTTTTTTCTTGCTGATAAGAAGGTGCTGCTGCTTCCTGCAGTGTGGAGAGGAACAAGTGCCTGTTAAGGGGGAGAAAGGGGAGGCAGGGCCAGGGCAGGAGCTGCTCTCCTGTCCCAAGGCAGTGACAGCCCCCAGCCACCCTGCACGGGACATGCCTGGGGGGCTGCCGGGATGGGGGACACGGGACAAGGCAGCAGGAGGAAATCGGAGCGGCTTAAGAAGTGTGGCTGTTTCTCCTCAGAGGATCTTGGGCAGCTTTGCTGTCTCCACAACACCACAATGCCTGTTATGGCTATTAATTCCTCACGAGGTCATTTGGGAAGTGCTGGGACCTAAAACAGACAGGCAGACAGACCGTGGCAGCCTGATGGACAGATGGACCCTTCCAGGAGCCCTTTCTGCAGTGCTGCAGGAGACCCCAGAGCAAGTCAAATGAAACAAATCACACCTTTTGATTTGGCACAACTCCATCAAATCAGAGCAGCCCATTGGCATTCCTGCCAAAACCCAGTGGTTCATGTTTTTCCAGATTTCCATTTTTTTTAAAGAAAACGCCAACCAGCACCAAGAGCAGCAAGGATGATCTTGCATTTGTTGCATCTGCACTGGGTTTGGGAGCTGCCTCCCTCCCTGGCAGAGGGATGAAAGCCAGAACCGTGGAGAAGGAGGACTGCAGCAGGAGTGAGAGCCTGCAGAGGCTCGCTTCCATCACTTGGTCTAAGAAAATGTTCAGAGATGTTTAAAAAAATGCCTAAGCATGCAGACAGTAAAATATTCACCACATTTCTGAGTCTACTGCAGCGAGTGATGGGGACCCTGACAAAACTCCAGGACTCCCTGGAGCTGCCCTTTCCCAGCAGTCCTGATCCTGCCATGCATGGGTGGCCCCTGTGGAGTCTTCCTACGAAATCTTGGAGTCCTACCAAGCTGCCCAGAAAATGGCAGAAAAATGAAAGACCACGTTATCCATCCCTGCAGAAGGAAGGTTGCGACTCCTGTTCCACCAAGAGGCTGCCAGTGGCAGGAGTGACTGTCCTGGCAGAGAACAAAACCAGTTTGCCCAGCTGCTGCTCTGAGGAGGTGTCAGGAAGATGTTTCTGAGGTGCTCCTAGGCTGCAAGCACAGACATCTGCCCCGCCACACGTGCGTGCGCTTGCTGCTCGCAGCGATGGGAGGGAGCGGAGCTGCGCTGTCGGCAGCACCGACCGCGTGACTCACGAGGACCCCACGCCAGATTTCCTCAGCTGTTATAAATTAGCACTCCGACTTCAAGGGAGCTCTGCCGACCCACCCCAGTCACTGACCTGGCCTCAGCTGCCCGTTTTTTTGTTTGTGGAAATTTGTGAGCAGATTAAAATTTCCCTAAATTTCTTGGCTTGTTCTGTAAACCCCCTTCATTGATTGATTGATCTGTGTTTATCTGGGGGTGGACTGAATCTGCTCGAGTCTCAGGCCCACTGCCCACCCATGACCCATCCCAGGCAACCAGGGGATTTTTCTTTTCCTTGGTCTGGTGGATGCCTGAGTGCTTTTCTCACAAACACCAACTGGTGCAAAAGGAAAATCCTGCTTCGCCTGCCCTCCCTGGTGTGAAGGACTCTGGAGAGGGAAGATTATGGCTACTGCTAATTCATGTAAAGATCTACATGAATAACTGTGGAAAATATTTTGGGTTGCTCAGCCCCAGATATAACATGATTAAATAAGTCTTAGTCTAAAATTATAGGCCCTTAAATACCTTGCATACTGCTCACAGCTGGTATATCTAAATTTAGGGGTTTCATCCACTGTGAATAGTGTACCGGCAGCAAGCACTGTTGTTCGAGGGGATGCGGCCATGGTGGGCACACTCAGGTCAATCCAGTGCAGCAACAGATGGCATTGACTCTCTAGAATGCCTTCAGGAGCCTTTCTGGCCCCTTGCATGCACCACTGCCGCGCGGGTGATGCACTGCCGGGTGTGCGCTGGGTGCAGCGATGCTGCGGAGATGTGATGCTGTGGGGATGTGATGCTGCGGGGGTGTGATGCTGCGGGGATGCGATGCTGCAGGGATGCGATGCTGAGGGGATGTGATGCTGCAGGGATGCGATGCTGCGGGGATGTGATGTGGTGGGGATGCAATGCGGTGGCGATGCGATGCTGCGGGGATGCGATGCATGAGGATGCAATGCATGGGGCTGCAGCTCCATCCCACTCTGCGCTGTGGCCCCAGGCAAGGAAAAGGCTCTTTTCAACTTATTTCCCGGTTAGGCTTTATTTTTCTTTCCACCACCTCTTGACCCTGGACGTGGAAATAGGGGCTGGCATCCACAGAGCTGAGAAAGTTCTCAGCATCTTCTTTCCTTCCTGCAGACATCAAAAGGGGATTGTAGGCTCGATCGTGTTTTGCATCATGGCAGTTTTTGATCCTTTAAGCACAGCAGCCATAAATCTTCTTCCTCTTTCTTTCTCTGTTTGGGTGTCGATCCCTTCCTGTGCTCTGAGGTTTCCCAGGAGAAAATGTAAGTGGGTTTATAGGCTGATTTTCTGTCTACAGCCTTGCACCCTGGTGCTCCTTATCGTTACTGTTAGCCCTGTGGCATTTGGAAAGGACTGGAGGAGGGAGGGGGGCAGCTGTGTCTCCAGTGAAGGACCTGGTTCAGGAAACCCACCCTGAGACACCCCCTCCATGGGCATCCCTGGGGCAGGTGGGGGGCACCGCCGTGGCCTGGGAGCCGGACCAGGGGCACCGCGTGGTATAAAAAGCTGACATCTCCAGCCTCTACCTGGGCTGGGGGCTCCCATCCCCAAGGGTCCACTCAAGCCCCTGCGTGGCCCAGGTCTCTTGGTCAGAGCTGCCTTCACCTCTGCCATGGAGGTCAAAGGAACCAGGGGGAGGTCAGAAGGTGACGAAAAGGCGAAGTGCAAAGAGCAGGAGTGAGCAGGGCCGGATCTGCAAAC
Source organism: Chauna torquata (assembly GCA_013399475.1). Taxonomy (NCBI): domain Eukaryota; kingdom Metazoa; phylum Chordata; class Aves; order Anseriformes; family Anhimidae; genus Chauna; species Chauna torquata. Next base: position 705,894 of record VXAL01009187.1, read on the forward strand.
GTCACAGCATTTCCTAACACCGAGCCATCGTTTCCAAAAATGAGCATCTCTTTTGTCACTGCCAGCAGCTTCGTCTCCCATCTGCTCATCCTCAACACCCCTGCGACTGCAGTGACTCTCGAATGGACGGTTACACCAGGAAGGTATTGATGGGTTTGTGCCGGAGAAGCAGTCACGGGAAACCACATAAATTGCACAGGGCGTTTTCTTTTCTCCCGTGTGCATGCTTACAAACTACTGACTACCTCAAGCTGGTAATCACCGCCATCATCATCCTCATCACCACCTGAGCGCTGCCGTGCTGCCCGTGCACGTGTGTGTGCACGCTCAGCGCGGCCCCCAGCAGCAGCTGTGCGGGAGGGGGCACAGCAGCCGCCCGCCCGCAGCGGTTCCCCAGCCCTGCCTCCTGCCCTGCCAGCCCCGCACGCACCCCGAGCGCAGCCCCGCTGCTGCCAGGCCGGGCTCTGGGCATTTTTAATGAAGCGCGATCGAATGCAGAAATTTCAGGGATTTACTATCAGGAGTGTAAGAAAGAAAAAAAAAAAAAGGGACTGGGGGAGGGGGAGGGAAGGTCATTCCAGTTTCTTCCTGCTTACACCCCTTGCAGCTTTCGGATACAGGATATCGCTGAATGGCAACCTCCACGCTGCATTTATTTTTAAGCCACTGATAGCTTTCGAAGTGACCTCGCTGTACATGAGCAACATCAGCCAAGAAGCTGTTTTTTTCCGGCCCTTCGACGTCAGATTGCTTCCTTTGACACCTCTGAGAGCCAAAAAATGGGAAGCATTCTCTTCCCAAGGTGACTTTATTTTTTTCCCCTGTGATAGGACTGCTGGGTCTATCTCAGGCTCGGGGACATGGATGGCGCTGCCCTGGGGACATGGCCCCGAGGTGTCAGCTGGAGGTCGCTGCTTTAGGGCAAAGGTGCCCAGATTACCCACAACCTGGGAAAAAAACAAATATTACCCTGACTGGAGCCAGAGTTAGGGCAACTTCATCTCAATTTAAAGCCCTCTGGCATGCACTTGTAACTTTTTTTTTATTATTATTTTTCCTTTTCAGGGCAGCTGGGGTTTTCCAGGATATCCCAGCTCACATCTCCACAACCTGTTTATTCTAATCTTAGATTTAGTGCAAGCTTCTCAAGCTCATTCACAACCAAATGCAAGTAACTGAAGGCTGCTTTAGCACGGAGGCACTGGGACACCAGGAAAACGCTGGCGTGGTCCCGCTGCCAGGGTCCCAGGGACGCTCATGCAGCTTGGCTTGTGCTGGCTCTGGTGATAGCAGTTACATGAGAAAATGGCAAATGAGGGCATTCTCACAACCACTTTGGGAAAGTCTGGGAAGTTTTAAGCACCTTCATATGAAAACAACAATAAAGGCTCCTGGTGTCTATGGAGCTGGGGGTGGTTAAGGAGGCTACTTGCTGGGTGCCTCAGTTTACCCGTTCGTAAACCATGGCTTTGCACTGGCTTAATGACTGCAGAGCACTTGGTGCTTGGCTCCAGCCCTGCTCAGCATCGGGGTGAGCCCGTCCAGAGCCGCCTGGGCAGGCTGGGAGAGCACAGCACCGGTGTGAGTGTGGGCTCCTCCATCCACTCCTCAAGTGCAAGCTGCAAAGGAAGATTTTAATCGACAAAGCATAATGGGCTTAGCTAGAGGTGCAAGGCTCCAACCGCAGCTGATATTCTCAGAACTGGGGATACACTTGAAAATCCCCTGGAAGTCAATAGGAGGAGCCTGGCTGGAGAAGACCCCCATGGGGTACGGATGGGGATGGTGGCTCGCGGGCTCTGAGCTGCAGCCAGGACAGTGCAGCGCTCTGCAGCACGGGCACTGCTTCCCAAAAGGAACCTGCAGCCCCACTGTCCACAGCTCTCCAGGGACATTATGAGGCTGGAAAAGGGGAAAGCACGAGGCTGGGCCATGGTCAGCTCCCATCCCTGGCTCCACGTGGTCCCGTCCCTGCATCCAGCACTTCAGACAACCAGGCACAAAAGTCTGGCTGAGAAGTATCCTTCAAAGCCTCTTCTTCCTGCGTCACTCATCAAGGAGAGGGCACTGGGCTCTGATACGAGTTTCTGAGCTCAAAAATGTCAGAAGGAAGTGATGGACTCGGAGGAAATTCTTGCGACGGTCTAGGAGGAAATGGGAGATGTGAAAATACACGATGTATTTTCCTCCCACAAGCTGTGCGCTCTGTTTTTATTATCATAAACTCGGGCCCGGAGGATGTCAGCTTGTTTATTTATTTGTTTAAATGAGGTTTTGCTCCTTGTTCAAACATTCCCATGTTGGCAGCTGCTGCGCCCCAGCCCATGTCCTGGTTCCCGTCTCCCGTCCGCAGTCGAGGGGACGTGTCAGCCCAGGCAGTGTCCTCGGTGGGGGATGCTGAAGGCAGAGCGGGAGCTGGGGGTCCCCAAAGGTCCCCCCCAGCTTCACCAGATGCAGCAAGAGCCCCTCAGGCTGGTGGCACCATGAAGTCCTGATATGTAGCATGGCCGTGCAACCCCTGCAGCCTCCCCAGGCTCATGGCTGCTCTCCCTTGGCGTAAAATTAAAGATATTAATTATTTTGGCCTGTTCTGCTCGAGCTGAAGTCAATGTCTTTGCAGGCGTGTCTGCATCCTCGCCACCGCCCGCATTGAGCAGCAGCAGCGAGCAAGTGCCAGAGATGGTGCCGACACTGGGAGGCTGGGTCCCATTTTCTGGGACAGGGTCATGTGGAAGCACCGTCAGGATTTCTTGCTGTGCAAAAGCACACTGCAGCACCGTGAGCCCCTGTGCACACTTAATGCTGGCTTTCCAAGGGCTGGCTGGGCTGGGGCGACCCACAGAGGGTCTCATGGTTCTGGCAGCATCCCATCCCTGCAGGGGCATCTTACCCCCCGTGCTCCTCTGATGTTTGGGGTTGCTGTTCCATAGGTGAGGCCATAGGATGCCAGCACCCCCGGCAGCATCACACACTGGCACCGACCCAAATAACCTGGACCGACAGCAGCCTGCACCCACCCAAAAAACCCATCTAAATGGCAGCCTGCACCATGCTTAACCTGGGTCTTGCATTCACCCCACGGACACGGAGTGGGGGTTATTGGGTTATTTATTGCATTGCATCACGCTGAGACTCCCTCCGGCACTGGCTGCCCCACGAGGGCGGTTTTGCTGCGTGAGGGTGGGAGAGGACCCGCGGCGCAGGAAGCTGCCACCAGCCCCGCGTGGCGGGAGCTGCGGGAGATGCACCTGGGAGGAGAAGCACTTTGCTCGAGGAAGAAAACAGGATCTAACATATAAACAACATCCTCAGTGGCTCAGCAAGTGAGTCGCTCTTTCCAGAGCCTGTTTTCGAGTTATTGTTGCAGCCCCATCCAGCCCCCCCCGGCTACAAAATGCAATTAAAACAAGACCCAGGAGCCATCACAGCCCAAGTGACGGGGCTGCCCTGCTCCTTCTTGCAATGCTGCAGCCCTGGACGGACCAGCAGGGGCAGGTGTTGCAGCAGAGGAGGGTAAGGATATTTCCCAGCTCTGTTCCAGGCTGCATCTAGTCTCAAAGTAGTTGAAATGCATGGGAAGGAAGCAATTTCCACACACACCCCGTCCCCCCTCGGCCCTCAATATTTAGTCCAAGGCTGATTAGGGGCTGCAAGACAACAGTGAGCACTGGGGACAGAGCACCTCTAGGGACAAATGGAAGGTTTCCCCAAGGAGTCACTCACGTTCCTTCCAGAGAGGCCCCTCCGCAGGACGGCCCGAGATGAAGATGGGTTTTCTGGCTAACAGATCTTTATTTGGCATCCAGGTGGGAAAGCCTCTGCGTGTTTCTGGATCAGACCATCCTATATTCCTGCCTCCGTGGCCGTGAAATTAGGCAGCACACCCTGCATATACTCTGAATTTTGGCTTTTTTTTTTCCAATGGAAAATGATTTTAATTTTGTTTTCAAATTAAAAAAAACAGTTGTTAATGGGCTTTTCATTACTTATTCCTTCCTTTCCTCCCATAACACTCAGATAACTGAGCAGATCATGATACAACTTGTTCCCACATCTATTTTCCTGTCTGTTTGGACAAGAACAAAGTGTTTTCTTAACCTCGGGAAATTTTGTATGTGGTGGGGCAGAGTCCTGCCAGCCCTGGCTCTCCTGGTGCATGGTGGTGGTGGTGGACATCCTCCATTCTGGTACCCATTAGCTACCACTAGATGTTTTCCTACTTCTGCTTGCAGCCTTTCTTCTGCCCGGTTATGACCGGCCTCTCCCCATCACCCTGCATCCCGTGGGTCCATCCTCGGCTTCTCACCTCCTGCCTTGTCCATGTCCCCACCATGGCCACTTCCCTCCAGGTGGCTTCAGACAAAAGGTCAACGTGAACCATCCCTGCCCACCTCCCTCCATCTCCCAGCTGAAACCCTGCTTGCTTTCTACCTGGAAATATCAACCAATGAAGCTATCCTTGGTTTCTTCCGATTTTTCCCTTTCCCTCCACTTTCTTTCCCCAAACCTCCCCAACCACCCTGGTCCCTCCTTGTCCTGGTGCTCGTCCCCCACTGCACCCTCCCACCGGCCCCGCCAGCTCCCAAGGTGCCTGCGCTCACCCCCTGGGGCATCGCGAGGGCCCAGGGCATGGGATGTCCCCAGGGGTCACAGCACCAGTGGGTCCCCAGCACAGGAAGCCTGCTCACAGCCTTGCTGCCAGGGAGGAAGCATGCAGCTTATTGTGGGAGAAAAGGTAAGCGAAGCGTTAACACGATTGCTGTGAGCAGAGGTCATCGGTGTATCCTGCTCCAAACTTCCTGAGTAACCTCAGCCCAGAAAACAACAACCCCGGCTGCGGGACGGGACGGGACACGCGGGTTTGTTTTTAACTCCGGTTACCTTGGACCTACTTCTCCTGGTGCTAGTGGCCGCCCACAAACTCCAACACCCTCTCCTCCGCTCCGCTTCAGTGGCTTTTGTGGGTTTTTAATGTTTCTCTTGCGTGACTGCTTGTGTTTTTATGCCTGAGCATCCTGGGCTGGACCGGAGCAGGGGGAGGAGAGGAGGGAAACGAAGTGCAGCTGGGGAGGTTTCAGCTCTGGAGCGGTTTTTGGGAGGCACCACAGATGCTTTGGTCCCTTGGGGTAGAGCTCTCTGGAGCCGCCTCTGGGAAAATCCACCGGCACCTCCTGAACCATTGCTTTTACCTCTGGCTCTTGGGATGTGGAGCAGAGAAGGCCAGGGAACGCGGGGCTGCTGCAGGAGCAGGCTGGTGCATGGGGAGGGCTCGGGGGTCACTGAGTGGGACCAGGATGCTGCATTGCCTTCCCCATCTGCAACAGGCAGCTAAAGTGTCTCTGCTGCTTTTCCCATCCTGTAATTTGCATGAAAATTGAGGTGTTTACAGTAGCTGTTGTTCCTGCGAACTAAAAAAAACCCCACCTTTAAAGGTAGAAAAAGCCCAAGATACTATGCCAAAAATGACGTTTTAGACAGAAATGACTCAGAAGTTTAAAAACTGAACTGTGATGCAACTGGTTTTATTTACACACATGCACAAGGGCAGTGGCAGGTCACGACCAGCACATGAAGTTATTTCTTTCAGTCCAGCACTGGCACATGGTTCCTTAGCAAATATTTGGTAGAAAGAGGAGACTGCTAGAAGAGGTCCGTTGTGCATTTTTGCTAGGCTCGTGGACACAAGTGGGATGAGCCCCAGCTTTGCAGCAAGATGCTCAGGAGCGGTCCCATTTCCAGGTCCCGAGGCAATGCCAGAATCCGTGCAGCTCCCACATCTCAGAGCTCGCCCTTCTTGCCAACCAGCAAGAGGATGTTTTGGACATTTTAAAATGCCAGTTTTTGAAAACACAGATTCAACACTGGAACAGGAGCAGCTCAGCTCTCACCTTGGGCAATCTGCTTACTGCAGTGGGAGAAACTTGGTTGGTGAGCTTGGACTGACCACTGGGATGTTGTCACGTGCAGAACCACAGAAGGAGCTGGTGGAGATGCTGCCAGGGTGTCACCTGTCCGTGTCCTCCTGTCCTCCACAGCTGTAGCCTCCTGTCCTTTTGCATTTGCCTTTCTTCATGTGCCTTTACCTAAGATGTAAAGGCCAAAGGTCCCAGGGCCTGTGAACCCTTAAAGAAGATTAAAGATATTTTTCAGGCTTCCCAACAGCTACTGACACACTGGTGGCCAGTTCAATGCACTGGGCTGAAGTTTAATTCCTTTTTGCTTTTCTAGGGACTCTGCTAAACGACCTGCTTCATGGCCATCACCGCTGGGCTTCCTGTGCTCAGCATTCCTTTTGCTTTGATGGGTTTGACAAGAGGAGAATATGCATCCGCGGACGTGATCTGCAGCCGCGGGCCAGCAGCGCAGCCATACGCGCTCCAAGTAACGCACGGCTCCAGGGGAACACAATCGATGCCGTGATTAGCTATGCTAAATTGAAATCTTATGATCTTCAGGGTGGTTACATAAAATGCCAATTAGTATGTGGTCTACATTGTTTCATATAAATGTTTTTCATTATATTTTGCTGTCAGCAAATGCTGGTGTGAAACCAGTTTTTATCCCTCATATGGCCACCATGAGGAGGTTGGGAAATGCATTAGCACGCCTGGAGTCGTCCTTGAGAGAGACGTTATCTTCTTCACCCAGCACCAGTGCAGCATATTCTGCTTGGGCGGTGGGATGGAAAATTTCATGTTGGGAAGGACGAGCCCCGAGGGTTGGGGTTCCTGTGGCACTGTCCTGACAAGCGCACCCAGCACCTCCCACCTGCTGCAACTGCTGCTCGCTGTCGATTCAAGCCTTATTTTTTCTATCACTGCTGTGTCGATAAAGTGCTGAGTCACAGGATCCAAGAAATATTGTGCAAAATAGCCGCAAGGGACTCCTATTCGTTAAGATGTCTGGGATGCTTCCTATTAAATAATAGCAAAATGCTGTAATAATAACTTGGCAGCTCTCTGCCTCCGTCAGTCTGATGCTCAGTGCGGGTTTGTTTTCCTAAAATTCCTTCAAGTATCTCGGCAAGTTGCACGAAAGGAAGGAAGACCACTTCAAGCTTGACATTTGCCTGAATAAGTTCTTGTAATGAGCAACTACCTTGAAGAGATGGAAAGGATGAGAAATACATCGTTGTTCATGTTAATTAATAGCTTGCATTATTACACAATATATTTCCTGATAAAGCAGAGACATGTTGTGAATTTCACAGAGCTGTGATCTTGACAGATTCCAGCAGATGTGGAGGTACGGGTCAGTTGTCGCTTGCATCACCTCTTGGGGAAGTAATACAAAACCACCTATGTTTAAAAATAAAAAGCTGGAGACCTACTGCTGACACATTTTCCATCTACTTTGCATCCCTATTTCACGGTCCCAGTTAAAAGTCTTCAGCAGTGAGAAGTTTTAATTCATATATTGTACTGAAGCCTCAAATAATTTTGCAGGGATGTGTCTGTGGAGGCTATTTTTTTTCAGTATTTATTAAAGAAGTTTGTCTGCTGATCCGCCAGGGCAGCTCTCCTGGCCTAGGTGGCACCAGCTGTCTCTGCTAGGGATCCCTGTATGCCAGGTGGTGCTCTTCACAAAGCGATGGTGCTGGGAGGTCTTTCCAAAGAACTACATTTTTCTCCCCTGAATTCAGGATGATGGAAGCTGAACCAGATGAAAGATCAAATACATTGTGCTGACTCCAATATGTGGGGCTTTTGGATGAAAAACTCCATGCAAATGGTTTCTTAAAATGTTTTGCATCAGTTGCTATTCAATTTTGTAAGTCGTCTGAACAGCCCGATCTTGAGCTACAGGTTCGGCCTCCTGGTGTTTCAGACGGTCTTTTTTTTTTTTTTTTCCCCATAAATTCTTCTCTACTGCTTCTCCTGCACCTGCTCCTTACAAAATCAGGGATTTTCATGTTCTCTTTGAGGCCATCTGCATTTTTGTTAGTGGCCACGATGCGGCCGTCGCTTCACTGCTCTTTATCAGGGAGCAGTCGGGGAAAGCCGGGGATGTCCCCGCGGGACTGGCAGAGCCTGGGCTGGCAGGACGGGCTGCGAGCTGCTACCACGGGAGCTGCACGCCTCGCCCTCCCTCTGCAGCCACCTCCCAGGGATGGGATGCCGCTGTCGGGGCTGCTCTTGTGGTCTTCTTAGCATCTCTGGAGTGTAAGGCATCCTATTTTCCTCTGCATGAAAATAACACAATAAATCGTTAATAAAACCGAGAAATCTCCAGGAAGCCCACTGCAGGAATATGTGTAAACCAGGGGCTAAGTTACAACACCCAAACAACCCCTTTTCCTCTTCTGATAAACAAAGACCTCAAGAGACCCTGATTTCATGCTTGTACATCTGAAATGCTGTATAAAATGAACATCCCTGCACCGCTGTCCTCCCCCACTATTAAAAGCCCTGTCCCATTTGCATCTCCCTGTTTCTGAGCTGCTTTCCCAGTGGTGGCAGCCGCTCTTTTTGCTGTCAGGGTAGCAGCAGGCAGCGCAAGATGCAGTGTGCGCATCATTCCAGGCTGAGGCTTTCCTTCCCTGTTGTTAAGGTTTGAATAATGACAGCGGGAAGCACCTCACGCAAGCCTAACCCAGTGTTTGACATTGCTCTCTGGATTCAGAGTTTTCCAGTGTGAATCTGATAACCAACTGAGGGGTGTATGAGAACAGCGGGACACCTCACCAAGAGCTCACCATCTCCTGCTGCAAATTCTGAGAGCATCATTTTCAAATCATGTATTATAATCTTAAAATTGGGATTATTTTTAGAATATAAGTGAACTCGTGCAGGTTCCTGTTGCACAGAGAGATCCTGGTGGCTGACGTTCTGGCTTTGTAAGCTGCAGAGGTGCAGGAGCAGGATGATAAGGTGCAAGTAGGGAAAAAACACACATATAAGGGTAAGAAGCAATTTCAGCTTACTAGAAACCAGAGAGAAGGAGATGGAACATTACACTTCATGGCATAATTATGACTCTGTGACATGATGCACTGATGAAAAGAGCAAACGCAATTCTTCTTGTGTCTACTCAGTCATTTCCAAGAGAGATAAGGGATCGATCCTGTCATTGCACAAAGTCTAGATAAAGACATCTCTAAAAACTTTGCAGTTCTGGTGCCTCTGTTCAAGAGAATGGATTCAGAGAAATTCTATTAGGTGGCCGGAATACTTCTTTATAACAGGAAAATAGGAGGTGTTGGTTTTGCTCAGCCCTGTACAATGAAGGCTCAACATACACATCAGTACATCAGGAAGAGCCTGTAGTAGTGAGAGCCATAACCTATGGGAGAAGGCAAAACAACTCTGGACACAGCAGGGGAGGTTTCTAACCATCAGCACAAGAGGGGCTGGAACAACCTTCACATCCCCGTAGAAGAGGCAAATCAACCAGATGCTAAAGATGGATTTAATCCCTTACAAAATGGCGTTGTGAATAGATTTTTACACAACTTTGATTTAACAGCAAATTAGGGTTTACTTTACAATTTTATGGTAAATCACAAGATTAGATCTTAACAGTACTTAACCATCAGCTCATTTAACGTAGTGATTCAATGGAATTTACTACAATTGAAGCAATGACTTAGTTAAGGATTTGAGAATGGCAAGGTTCACACGTGACTTACTACAGGGTATTGGGGGGGGTTTCTAAACTCAGTTGCATGCTTACTAGATTCCCCCCCCCCTTTTGGTGAATTACTCACCCTTCTCCCTTGTCAGCATTTGTCTGTGGACGATCCTTGATCCTCGAGGAGTCAGCCCTGAGAGACGTCCCAGCTCCGGGGAGATCGCGGGTGCAGCCCACTGCAGTCCCTGGGAAGCTCGAGGGGCCCTTCCCTTGGGACCACTACTTATAGGGCCGTGAGACAGTTGACTGCTAGTCAGCACTTTTCCATCCCGGCTATGGTTCAGCTAAGGCAATTCTGGTATTTTCCACCAACTGTGCCATTCCAGTACCTACCAGTTCTGGTACTCCCCAGACTGGGCTACAATCCAGGCTGCAGGGTCCCAGACGCGGTCAGGGAGTGCCTGTCCGTACTCACCCGTTATGCCCGTTGCCCGTTGATGACAGAGGGATATGTAACATCAGTTCGTCTTGAACCCTAGCTGAGCTGGGGAAAGAGCTGCTCCACCACAAGTGGGTGCTGTGCAAGGGCAAGAAGTGCACAAATTCAGTGCCACACGCGCACCTGGCATCACAGCTCGCCTGGAAATGTTTCTAAAAACAAATACAGTAATTCACTCTGTCCTAAACTAGCGATGAAGTCTGGGTTGCAATACTGTGAAGGGGAATTTACCACTGATTTAATATGATCAGGATTTTTTTTCCCCAAGAGTTTGTGTCTGTCTCTTTATATTATCTGAGGGTCAGCATGGAGTCCTGAGTCAGGAAAACAGCTAACTTAAATTCATCCCTGTGCACAGCAGAAGTCTTTGGTTTGACTTCAGAGTGATCCATGCATGTGCTTAACATTAAAGCTGTGCTTACAGGCTGTCCTGAATAATATGCTATAGTGTATTTTGAGAACTCATTTCTACTTTTTATTACAATAATAACTTCTACAGTAACATGGATTCCAACACAACGTACCGAGAAATAACATACCCTTCCAAATGGTTTTCCCCTTTACACTGTTATTAGAATACACATTAGGAAAGCAGCGTATTGTAAGACAAAGCACTTTCCAGAAGGCATATTTTTCTCAACCTTACTGCAGCCTGGCAGTTACTTTATAGTCAAAGATTAATTGCATTACAGAGTCTGCTTCTGCAAATTGTAGTCAAATGGATCATTAAGAGAGGATAGCAGTGATCACTGCTAGCATATTGCTTCAGACGGGCCCAACTCATCGAGGTGCTGAGCTCCTGGAGCTTAGATTGGCATTTCTGTCCCCATTTCCTTTTTTTCCCTTCCTTTTTATGTTGGCTTTCCAGAAAATTATGTATTTGAAAAAGTGTCCTGCTGCAATTCCTACAGTGTATTGCATTTCTCGAAGAGCAGAGCTAGCATGGGTACTAAGCCTAGGATTATGATGCATGGCCAGTTGTGTGGGATATGGAGATGTCACACAATTCCCTTTGCAGTTATTGGAAATTACTGCCCAAGCCCTAAAGAGCAATGTCAGACACAATGCAAATCATGCCCATAAGCCTTGACTGGGAGATAGGAAAAATCCCAGATACATCGGTCAGTTAATAACAAGGAAGGTGGAGGACAGCTCAGGCTCCACCAGTGTGGGGCCAAGCAGAGAAGCTGGTTGTAGGATGGGGCAAATGCTGGCTCCCCCGGCGCGGGCAGGAGGAGGTCGGGGACCATGTGGCTGGGGGTGGCTCCTCCTGCATCACTCAGGCTCAGCACCCTCGCTTTCGTGTTACGGGCCATTACGCTTGAATCGTGCCAGCTTTTAGATCAAATTCACTTCAGCCATGATGAAAAAGGTAGATTTCTCTGCGAGTAAGCTAAGAGGAAAAACCAAACACTTACTTTCTGGCTGATGTTTTATCTCAGTTACCAGTGCTCTGACAACCTGGGGCACGTTTCTGCAGGAGGAGATCATCTCTGCCTTACTCACACTCCTTTCCACTCTGCGTCTTCAGGGGAGAGTTATGATGACAAGATTTCCACTTAAAATGAAGCTGCAAAAGGCATAACAAAACTCAAGCTCAGCTAATTTTATCTGTGGTTTAAAAAAGAAAACAAACAACAAAAAAAANAACCAAACCAAGCCCCCCCAAAAAAAACCCTGAAAAAAAAAAAAAAAAACCAGCAGTGGGAGAAATGAGCAATATTTGCCAAGTAAAATCATTCACTCACTCCTCGTATTAGTCAGGAGAGAAACAAAGTTTTAGGAGGCCACACAATAAAACAAATCCCCAAGTACAGTTAGAAAACAATGAGTCAAGATCCTTACTTGAGCTCCTTGAAGTACTCTGTATTTTTTTGAGAATCAGCATGTTGCTGCACAGCAGCATCTATGCCCCCGAGGCCTGGAAATAGGCACAGTTACTTAGACCCTTTAAGATAATAGGAACTGCAGAAGAGATGGGGTAATTGAGCCAATTTGGCGTGTGGGCGTGCAGTTGTTTGTCGCACCTCCGTACCACGGCGGTGTTCGGAAGCCCACCGTGACTCACCTCCGCACGTGGTGGTGGCGGATGAGCAGAAGTGAACCTAGCAGTAAGGCTGAGGAGCACGTGGTGGTGGCTGAAAGACAGCTGGTGCCCTGCCTGCCAACCTTTGGTTATTTCTCCTACACTGGGTAAATTTCTGGGATGGAAAGCAGGAGTAGTGATGATCCAGGGAGCGTCCTCGACCAACTGCATTGCTGAGTGCTGGAGAGGAGAACATCCCTGCAGTGCACCACCTTGCCTCCTCCTGCTCCCCCAACATCCATCAGAGACCCTAAGAGCATCAGGACCACGTCACCACCATTTCCAGCCCCATGCCCCGTGTCAGACCTCCTCCGTGGCAGGGCATGGCCAGGCATCCTCCAGATGGCCGCTCCCACGCTGCTTCGTGGCGCACGCTGCCCCATCCCTCTTTCACTTCTTTCCATCTCAAAGACCCCACCCTTGAAAGAGCAGAGATCTTCATGGCCTTCCCTTTGTTGCTTTATATATTTTGGCACATGCCTGCAGGTTTTACAATGGAGAAGCTGTTTGTGCCTCTGTAGATACATTTTGTAGGTGCAGCTCTGGCAGAACTTTTGAATCTGTGGACTGAGAGGTCACCCAAGGAATGCCAGTGTTTGTCACCATGAGCTAGGCCAAGTCCTACTCACCTTCTCCAAAGATAATCCCTCTGAAGTCAGGAGAAGCACTCACAATCACAAGAGGAAACATTTGGGCAGCAGAACATAAAGGTAAATTTCACACTATGACCTTTATTCTTTTTTTTTAAAAAAAATTTATTGCCTTAGGGAAGGTTTTCCTCCCTTCTCCCTCTCTACCCCTGAATTCGACACCAACGTTGGTCAAATGAAAAGTCAGACACTCAACAAGCAATGGAAAACTTGCTGATAGAGTTCAAAGAGCTGGGAAATGTAATTACTTTACTAAGTGGTAAATATAACTGAGTTTATGCCACTGCATCCTTCAGGATATGTGCAAGGTGCTGAAAACACATACCAAAGAGCTTTGTTTTCTGGGACAAAATTAAACAGACACTGAGAAATACAAGAAATTGAGAAAAATCCTCAGGAAAGTTGGCAAAACCTTTGTAAAGACGGTAACAGATGCCCCCAAAGAGGAAATTACAACATGTGGCAGCTGTGTTTTTTTGGTTAAGCAACTTTTTGTAAAAGTTCAAAGCATCTGGGGAAAGTAACTAGGAACAGGGTGAGACAGATTTATGGAGCCCACACATGGCAATATTTTTGAATAAAATTAGTAAAAAACCATTATATCCCTAGACAAAGAGATTAATTCATACAAGTTTGCATTCTTTGAAAAGCAATCATATTTTGATTTAGTAAACTGGAAGAACTGAGTAATTTCTTGGATTAACTGATCACAAGAGTTGTAATCTGTAAAAAAAAAAAAAAAAAAAAGAAATCCACACAAGGCTTCCAGGCTTTGTTTCTCAGAGGATTAGGGTAACGAGCTGATTTGGCATTAGCAAAATGCATCCCAGACTGCAGCCCCATTACCTGGATCGAAGAGGTGGATTCAGAAAGACAAGGCACTTAATCAAAGCCTTCAGCACATTTTTTTAATATGGGGAATTGTTAATGTTTGTGCAAGTGGCTGGACTGATGCATTTGGGAGAAAAGGTTTGCATAAATCTAGAGTGCATGACATGGGCACTGCATGGGTTTAGCTACCTCTGTGCTACGTATACACGCAGGTGTATGTACACATATTTACGTATGGAAACCTGGCTTTCTAGCCATGATGAGGACAGTCTGCAACACTCCACACTGCACATTTAGTTTTATTCTCTCTTTTTACAGTACAGTCTCAGTGTTTTGCTTAGCCAGAGAGCCCTTTGCCATCTGCTACCGGAGTCGCCATGTGATGGAGAAAGGAGAGAGGCTCGGGTTTGCAAACGCTTTTTTTAGAGCTAATAAAGCCCTAAATTAAATTTCTAAATAAATTGTTAATGTTCCTGAAGCTTGGGGATCCCTTGCTTGTTCCCTCTCTGTCCTGCGGCTGCGGCTTCTCTAGTGCTGGCAGGGTCTGTGAGCCAGATCAGGGAAATGATGCTCCTTAAAATTAAACCAAATGTTATTGTGCTGCAGTTATCTTCGATTATTTTTAAGCCAGATCAATTCCTGGTCTGGTCTGCGTGGCCAGCTGTGCTGGCACAGAAGAGAGCCTTGTGCGGGGTAGCAGGAGGGCGGGCAGACGCTGCCGTGGAGACGTGGAGAGGAGAGGACCCGAAATCGCCCCCGACCACCCTGCAGAGTGCAACCATGGCCTGAGGCACTTCAAATGGATTTTATTTTTACCATTTCTCACCTGACCCCAAGTCTGCACCAAGTGCGTGGTGGTGACTGCAACAGCGACGGCTGCAATTGGTTGAAGTGAGCCTGGATCCTGTCGCAGTAGTCCTGGTCCGGCGGGGATGTCTCCGCAGGGGACAGCCTGCTTCATTTCAGACCTTCCGTGAGGCTTTGCGTCTCCATCCCCGACCCGTGAGGTGCTCCCTGTGCTCCAGGCCCAGTGAAGCTCCCTGTGGGCGAGCAGCACGAGGCAGGGCACAGCTCCAGCAGGTCCCTCGGCGGGACCAGGGACGTGACCGTGCCTTCCCACCGCCTCCTCCCCTCCTCTCAGCCGCCCCATCCCGCCGGGACCCTGCCGGGCATCCCCGCACTGCGGTGCAGTCCCCTGCCCGCGTACGTAGGTGTTCCCGCATGGGGACCGACTTCCAGAAGGCAAGAAGAGGCCTGAGGAAGCCGCAGTCACGCGAGCCGCATGTGGTTTAGGGAGCAAGTGCCAACATCTCTCACTCTCACTGTCCCGGCCTTGCTCCGAGGGCAACCTGATCTGCCTTTAATCTACTCCGACCACAGGACAAATGGTTTAAATAAAATCCTGCATGACTGAGTCACTCCGTTTCTGGCTTTTGTACGGCGTACTGAGGAGCGATGGTTTACTTTGCCTGAGTAACAAAATTAATATAAGAGAAACATTTTTGTTATGTGGTAACCAGGAAAAAAAAAAAAGAGAGAGAGAAATGTAGAGAAACTGGGGCGGGATGTTTATGCTCAATAAAAGGAAAATCAAGGGAAAGAAAGTAGGCACTTTTTTTGGACCAGCAGGTAAACGTAACAACAGATCAACAGGTACTGCAGGGGAGCTGAGGGGCTCTACTTCACCAGCTGAGCTATTTTGTGAGGGTACAGCCCCCAAGTCCTGCTGCCCCAGCCCAGCCGCACGCAAGCTTTTGCTAGCGAGGTGTCCGGCTTCCTCGCCCAGCGGCGGGGAGAGGCACAGGCTGGTGTGGGAACTGCTCCGACCTCCCCATCATCTGCTTCGTGCCAGGGATTGGTGCCACCGAGCCCCTCAGAGCTGCACACTTAGCCGTGGTGGGGGAACCCAGTGCTTGCAGCTCACCATCCCCAGCCTCTGGGAATGGGGGAATAGGAGCGCCAAGAAAGGCGGTTAAATGGGAAAGTTTAAATCCTGGCAGCGTGGGTTTCTCACGTCACAAGCCATTAGCGCCTGTAGGAAAAGATGTGCCTTCTTCATCCCCACCCTTTTAATGAGAAAACTTCTAATGATTTTTGGTAAGCTTTCGGACAGGCAAGGTAATATCCTGGTCTCAGTGAGAATAACAAGAAATTCCCGCTGACGTTTTGGGGCGTAGAATAGTTTTCACGTCAAATAATACTCTGGCAAGGAAGGATTCGCCGTGCCAGAGCGGAGCATTGCTGCATCCGGACACCTGGCTCCTTGCTTCTGCTGAGCACCAGCACCACGAGGAGATGAGCTTCAAACCATCTCCTGGTCTCACAGGTCTTGACTTCCTTCCCAATGCCCTGCAAAAGAGATCAGGGCAAGAAGCCTGGGACCTCATCACCTTTGTCTTTCCACACATGGCTACACAGTGTTTTTAGGGTCACCTCTCCATTGGCTTTCACTGCGATCCTGGTACGTTGTGTTCAGGACATGTTCCTAATCCACTCCGCTGCAGCACAGCAAATCCACTTTGAAGTGGGAGTTTTGGTGCTTTTACAGCAAGCAATGCAAGAAGAAGAATGTTTCCCTTTGATGTTTATTAGTTGTGAGCATTGCTGGCCCCATTTGGAGCTGATTTCATGCATGGTCCCCTTTAAGAATCGGAAATACATTTTACCAACATTTCAAATATTATGAAATGCAGCATTTGATGGGAAAGAAAAAGACAAATGAGAAAAATATGGTACTTTTTCATTCTCTGAAAGAAGTTATAGCTAGAAAAAATGCCTTGTATGTGCAAAGTTGAAGCGATTAGCTGTCACTCTGCGATGTTTGCAGCTCTCTGCGCCAGGCAGCAGAGGCTGTAGTTGATTTTTTCGGTTCTTACACAGCACTGCAGCCCATACTTTGCAGACATAGGAGATGCTTATGGATATTTCTTTTACAGTGTTTTGGGGTCATAAACAAAACAAAATCAGCAAAGACCATGAGATCCCTATGTACTTCCCTTTATTGTCTTTGGATTATGTTTTTGAAGGTGAGTCAGTGTTTATCGATATAAAAATATAAGAAACAATGCACCATCAGAGTCGTATATTTTCCCATGTGTTCATTGTCCCTTCACTTGCTGCAAAATCCATGTGATGAATTAACGAGCGGACACCTGTTTTCTTTGCAGAACCTGTGTTTTATTTTTACATTTTAAGCAATCTTTGAAAGTGCTCGCAAATGCAAAAAAAAAAAAACCGAATAAACTTTGCCCTCACAAAGGGGAAGGGCTGATGTTTGCTGGGCACAGGATAGCTCTGGTGTTGTACAGCCTGGATGGACCATTCAGAAAATTCAGGCTGGCCGCGAGTCAGGACTGTGTTTGCTCTGGACTGACTGGCTTCTTCCGAGGCTTGTCTGCTTTGCTCTTGTTTAGCAGGAACCCAAACGTGAGTTTGGGATACAGCTCCCTGACGTGCTGATACAAGAGGAGTACTAATGTTTAATTAACCTGCAAGATGGGAAGTGTAATAGCTGGACACTAAATGCAGTAGTTAAGTTTAGCATAAAACACCAGTTTGTTTTGCAAGGTTTATTCTCTCCATCTATTATTTATTTCCTCAGTCATTAACTGCTCCAGTAGCCTGAGACACTGAAATCTTGCAGCCAGATTTCTTATTGGAGAAACTCTTTGTTTTTAATATAAGATCTCTCATCAGACATGCTTTGAGCAACTCTCCTTTTCTCTGCGATTCTTCAGACCTTCTGGAAGCACATAGTCTATTTTGCAAGATTGTGTTTACACTCAGCAAATACATAGGGAAACAATCTTCTGCAAGGCTGGGTTGGCCAGAATCAGTAACAGCAACACCCATGAAGCCAAAAAGAGCTGCAGGAGGGAGCAAAAGAAAAAGAGAAGTGGTGGAGTCTTTAGAAATTCCTTCAATGTTGTTCCGTAAAGCTGAGATGCCCCCTGGAAGATGGGCCTACCTCCAAAACCTTCTACTGAGCTTGAGAAGAAGGGAGGCTTTATACCCTGAACCATACAGAAAGTTGAGTTCGTGACCATAGTGAACCCTTTTTAAGCTTGCAATTTGTCAACCAGTGGAAAAAAACAACTCTGCCTACGTCTTGCTTTCTCCCTACCTCTGAAGTCTGGCAGACAGACAGATAAACCAAGTTAAAAGAGAGAATTTACAACAGAATTGCAAAGATAGTAGGTGACATTAATACTATGTTGGAGCAATTTCGTATCATGTGTAACCTGAAAACAATATCAGCATGCTAGAAGTGAATAATCCATCAGGAGAGGAAAGGCAAAAGGCTGCGATGCAGTAACTACCAGCCTTTGGTAAGTGAAAGGTTCATCATTTAATTAAGAATTATGTTTCAGACCAAGGACCCTGGAGTAATCACACAACTTCTTTGGGGGTGGTTTGTTTTTTGTTTTGGCAGGCAGTGAAGCCATGAAGCCTGAACACAGTCAGCACATAAAGCAAAATTCCCAGCGCTGCACACAAATGAGTTTAACAGCCCTCCTCCTCTTCATGTGAGAATGTTTATATGGAAGGGATTCAACTTTATGACAAATTTCTCTAATTTCTAGCCAAACAGGGATCCTCTATGCAAACATGAAATTTTGGGATGAACAACTTTCATCAGACTTGCATGGCAGACCTGGAGTTAGAGGCGTGAAAGACAAATTGCTGGTATCAGAAAGGCTTCTTGAGAGACCCAACGAGGGTGTCCAACCCCAGTTCCCACTGGTGTCCATAGAGTCCTGCAAAGGTCTATGTGAGCCGAAAGGGTCTTCTGCTGCTGGTGAACATGGACCTCCAGCGAGGAGCAAGCTGGCCTCAGTGCTATGGAAACTCAGGAGATACTGGGGTTCTAAGTACCTTGCAGGATCGGGGCCTCTGCTGGAGTTACAGGCTTGGTCTGGAAGGAAAACAAGAGGCACCAGTGTGGTGGAAATACTCTCCTGGCCCCAGGTTAATTCCGATGTATGAAGGTATGTAAAAAGCCATTTCTTGCTCTAATTTTAGCAAGCATGACAGGTGCACAACATTTTCAGAGACATGTTTTCCTCTCCTGGATACACTTTGCTTGCTTTCTCATGTATGAAGAAGCCCTGAGTTCAGAAATAACCACACATCAAGCAGCTTGTGCATGCACTGTGGGAGCAGCATGGAAACAAGCACACGGCAGGAACACACAGAGGCTTTTGCATCTGTGAAAGTTCAGTAGTGAATCTGATCAATGAAAGCCTGCCCTCTAAACACATGCTTATGGGACTTTTTAAAAGAAAACATTTTTTGCTTAGTTTTTATTTGCTTCTTCTCCTTGGGTATGTGTGCATGTGTGCATATTCAGGGGTTCATTTATTTGCTGCACTGAATTTCAGATTTCATTTGCTACAGTTGATCATTTCCCACCTGAGATCACATCTCTATGACTTTGACATCAGAGCTGGGTGCCACAGGTAGCATTATGATGCCATCCAGCAACATGACAATTTCAGCTGGGAAGTATGCGGAAGCAGCAGAGCTCATCCTAAGCAATAACGCACTTATTTTGGTAGAATTACATCTAACCTTAATAAAAAGCAGAAAATATCTGACATACAGGCAGAATAATCTCAAAACAGAATGTTCTCAAAGTTTCCATCAAGTGTCAGCTGCTCTTTAATTAGTAACCAGAGGGACATTAAAGAAAGTTGCTAATTATGAGCACACCATAAAAATGTAAACGCTGTGTTCCAGTCTTTGAATGGCAACACCTTTTGTCTCCTGTAGATGCACAAGTGAGCCTGGATTGGCTAATGAATGGAAAATCATGGGATTTTTCTTGAACAGCCCACGAAGAGGCATCTGCTGTTATAAAATCAACTATTTCCTCTGGAAAAGGAATGAAAATATTTGACAAAAATACCTTCAAGTTTGTGTGTTTTTTTTTTTTTTTAATATATCCTAGGAATAATCAAGATATGCAGTTCTTTAAAAAGAAGTCGTAAATCAAGATGCTTTATTGAAAACCATCAGTACTTTCAGTATTTTATGATGCCTGAAATCTTGTTCATTCCAACTGCTTTTGTTTGTTGTTTCTGCCTTCTGAAGCTGTACTGGAAGCCAATCACGAAGTGAGTGAGATCTACTTGCTGCAAAACCTGACAAAAAGCAGCTATTCGTGGATATATTTGTTAGGCAATTCAGTTTCAGTCCAGTAGTTCTCTTTGCCGGAGGTTATTTTGTTTCTTGTTTTATTATGAAGTTTCTGAGGTTCGTACTCTCGTGTATCCCTCTCCTGCCTGAGAGCCCGGGGCTGGCTCGTCCCGCTTGGCACAGCTGGCACCGGAGGATGCTCAGTGCTGTTGCCCTCCTGCTCCAGCCCTGCTTGGCTTTTCCACTCGAAACGCCTTCCGGCAGATAATGAGCTCCACCCAAGCTGGTGCACGGGGCAAGCAGAAGAGAAACAGGGGAGGTGGCTGAGCAAGAAGCTGGGGAAATGGTTCAAGGCCAACAGTTTAAGCTCCAAGTGGTTTCTGATATGTCTCTCCATTTTTGGAAATTCAGACTGAGCTCTTTCGGGCCTGATTTTCAGAAATTCTTGACAGTGCTTGAACTCCTTGGAAACTGAAGGTACTCCTAAAAACAGACCCAAATTGTGTCTTGTTGGGCACAAAACTGAAATTTTAATTCCCTCTTTTTTTTGCTGCCTTGAATGAACTGGTAACCTAATTTTGTGCACTGATAATCTTATTTTGTGTCATAAAGTATTGTTAGTTACTGCTTTTATTTATTTCATTTATTTGTTTTTGAGATAATCGAGAATGAAGAAAGAGTGTTGCTGGAGAATGTTTTTCCTTTACTGCCAAAGCACATAAGGGGGTGGACGCCTATTCATGGAATTATTCATGGCGAGATGTGGCCGCTCCTCTCCAATCTTGATGCAACTATAGGGAGGTGGTGGTGATCGCCTGGTGGGCAGCACCGCTCAGAGCCGGGTCTTGGTGTGTACCCGGTGTCCATTGCCACCCATGTGCTGCACCGTGATAGCTGAATAGAACAACCAGAAGTAACTATTCCCAAATATTTTGGTCACAGCCTTCAGTCCCATTACGGTAGCACAGTGATGGACAGCCAACCCCAGCTACAGCCAGGCTGAAAACGTGGAGTTAACTGGAGAGCACAGAGAGTGCTGCGAAGGCAAAACCCAAACACGAGATAATTCAGAAGAAAAGGGTGTCCCCAGAGGCCACAACATGGCTTTGAACAGATTGAGTGGTTAAATGGGTGTAGGGTTGATGGATGAATGTGTGTCACTCACTGCAGCTAGGTGACTGCATTACGTTGGAAGTGCGGGTTGCAGTTGATCAGTTTGAGTACGACTGTCTGCCAAAAAACTGAAGGAAGTTCATAAATTACCCCAGAGTTATGGAAACAGATCCTGTTTGTGGAGGGACCAGGGGAGCAGCAGCGTCCCTGGGTAGCCCATCTGTACCCCATAAAGCAGCGGATACCTGTAATTAGTGCCATGACTTATCACAAACGCGCGCAGCACACATACGTCTCCATCTGCGAGGACAGTGCTCTGCAAGTGGGAGAGTTTAATATGGAAATAACCAAGACAGCTGAAAGTACAGTTTCACTGGAAGCTTTCCAGTCAAGACGTTTGAGGCAAAAGCTTGCTGTTGCCAGTATGGGAGAAATCTAAGATTCAGAGCTGATTGCATTTCCAAGAAGCAAAACAGGGAAACTTAGACACGGCTGTGCCATAGGTGCAGGAGTTCATACCGAGCCACCTCGCGACCGGCCGTTTACAGCATCTAGGTGCTCTAGCAAGGTGCCAAAGCGCCATTCTGAAATCAGATATCTTGAGAAAACAGCATTTTGTTTGTATACCTCAAGGCCGCAAGGCTGAACGGGGGAATCTGGGATCCATTTTCCCTCCCTGTGCTCCCCGGCCTCACTCGTACCAAGGCTGAAACAAAAGGGCAAGGAGGTCACTGCAGAGTAAACGAGGCCCTTAATTTACCATAAAAAGAAGACGACTGGCTGTTAAGGTTTTATCGGATTACAATAAAGGCTCTTTGCACTCAGGAGACTGTGGTTTGATTCCCGGCATTGCTGGCAGGGCTGGAAATCGTAACCACAGATTATAGTAAGAAGCTTCCAAATTTCCATGCTCCAGCCAAGGGTGCTGCTCCCCGCGTGGCTGCTGCCTGCCCAAGCCCCGCGCACGGCCGGCATCCGCGGTGTCCTCGCAGGGAAGGACCTCGGCAGCGCTGCGGCTCTGCTGGGGCATCGCTCAGCCTGGGACTGCTGAGATCTCTTCTGCTGTCAGAGGGGAACCGGGGCAAGGTCACTCTGTGCTCGCTCTTTAATTATCCAGTAAGAGCTTAAAAATGAGCTACCACCTCCAGTGTGCCTTTATGCTATAACTTTTCAGAAGGGAAGTCTCCCTTCAACCTCCCTGATGCTTCACAAAGTGAAGTAAGAGCAGCAGATATGACAAATGAAATTCTCTCTTCATGAACCTACCTTGTTTTTGTTTTCCTTTTTCCTTTTTCCTTTTACTTTTTCTTTTTCTTTTTTTTTCTTTTTTCCCCCAAGGCTTAAATTTGATTAGGAAAGTTGCTTTATTAACACGGTACATCTATTTTTTTGGTGCAGAGAGTGCTGGCATTTTTTTTGTCAGCTAGCAGAGGGAGTCAGAGGAAGCCCTGCATTGCGAGGAATGTGCAAGGAAGGGGTTTCACTGATGTGCATTTGCTTCCTGGAAGACATGTCTGCATTCGAACCTATAAAAGAGAAGTGTCTTTACACCTTTTTTCTTCTTCCTTTAAATGTTCGTTAAAAATATATGCTCCTGTTTGCGCAGAGGAAATGTGCAACTCATTCGGGCTTACAGCACGCAGCTCGCCATCCATTTTCCCTTTAACTTCACTCCTGGGTTACACTTGCTAACTCCTTAGGGAACAAACACTGGCATGGAGTGGCTCTGTCAGTGAGGTCCTGGGCCTTAGCTGTCAAATCTACATGTCCAGAACAGGCATTGAACCCTTAAAATAATGAGCAAGAAGAAGCCAAGAGAAAACAGGATTAAGCTTAGTCTCCATGAAGAGTGGTTCTGCTTGTAACCAGCCTGCTTGGTTGGACGCACAGAGCACAGGTGCAGCCTTTGGAGCGAAATACCTCCTTCTGCGCCTGTGTCACAGACATCAAAGTAACAGGGTGGTAAGGTACTGCCTTTATGTGAGAGTAGATGATGTAGAGGGATGTAGAGCAGCCCGCAGGCTTTCTTTATTCTTTCATCGTTTGGCAGTGCTGCCAGTAAGTCTGGAGGCGTCTGATGGTGAACGGCAGCGAAGCAAAGGGCAGCTGGGATGAGATTCACATGCACCAGTCTCCTTCGATTTACCCTTCATAAAAACAGCACCCGGTGTTCTTAACCCAAGCTGGATGTACGCTAGGAAATGTATGCAAGTCTGCTAGGTCCTCCTATGGGATTAAGAAAAGTATTGTGGCTGTTCCTTACTGCATCCCTCAAGGCCAAGGCAGCATTTAGTCTTTTGTTGCAATCCAGAGACCGTGCAAAGCTCCAAAGTAAAATTTTCCAAAGGAGGAATCCAGAAAATGTTTTCTGTAGATAAAAATAATTATTTTCATTTTAGCTTTCTAACTTTTATTTCTATAATATAATATATTTANAAAGCCATTGCAAAAAGGAAACTCTAAATATTTTGTTCTGAAATAGTCAAAACAGAATATTTTGACATTGTCAGAATTTTTCCCTCAGGTTCTCTTCCAAAACAAAATTCCAGAGGAAAAAAAAAATAATTCTGTTAGGTATTTCTATTTAACTTCCACTTCAGCCCTGCAGAAGCCAGAGGAATATGTTTTTTGTAGCAACTTTCGTAGTCAGCACTTCTGTACACAAACATGCACCGTGTACAGAACAAATGCCCATATATTCTGACCTCATAGATGATTTTACAGTTTCGTATGTAAATAAACCAGATAGCAATTAATTAGATTAGCAACCTCGGAAGAGTCAATCTGTAATTGACAATGATTTCTTTTTTTTTTTTTGAATTTTGTCTGGTGCTGAAGCAGGACAATAGGTTCAGTGGAGGATCAGATTAACATTAATGAGCATAATTATCTCTCTGTTCGTAAAGTATGACATCTTGGTAACACTAATATTCGTGTTAACTGATGAAGATCATGGAACAGATTTACACCTCAACAGGAACACAACAGAATTTAAGAAAAAAACAATTAAGCAATGGTCTTGACTTTCAACATGTGTTTATACATGTATATGTACTTTTTCCTGGTGGGGTTTCTTCCTTGGTGCATAGGTCAGTACCCTGAAGATAGCCCTTAAAGGACTTGCATGATCTGCAAAACTTTTCCAGGAATGGCTCCTGGAAGCTGTCTCCTATTATTGCACACATTAGGGCTGAAACCGGCGCTTTGCCAGAGGCAGGCTCACAATATTAAAAAAAAAATCCACCCAATGAGTGGCAGGCTATAAGAAAAACAGTATTGATGTATTTTCCTCTATTTGTGGTTTCTTTTGTCCACAGAGTGTTTTTTGTCTCTCAATGACGTCAAAGCAAAATTATCTTGCAAAATGACAACTGGAAAATAACCCTGAGAATATATTGGATTTCCTAACTAGTAATTAACTAACTTGAGCTTAATGGAATGTATTATATATTTTACCAAGTCTACAGAAGATTAGTGAAACAAAAGTTATATTGTCTTTTGTTTTGATTGCAACGCTTGAGGCAAAAGCAGGTTAATACTTCACAAGTATTTTGCGTTCCTAAAGTATCTGTATGCCCAAACATGTCGCAGCATCCTCACTGGAGGTGGCAACTACCACACTGTGTCACACATCCAAGCCATTCCCCTTGGTATACTCCAGGACATGGACAATGATGATGCCTACTGCTAGGTGATCTGCATCTTATCCTTCAAAGGAGCAATTCATCTTCTTCTAGGAGAAACAGCCCTAACTTCCTGTTTCCCTCCATAGCTTGCAGAGAGACCCTTGGCCAGATACTTAACTTTGAGCTTCTTAAAACCAGGCAAGGGGAAAAGCACTCCCAGAGGGTGACGGCAACAGCTGGGGCCTTTGAAAAGCCCTTTTCCCCCATCTAAGTATGAAGCTGTTGTAGTCACCAGAACTCAGTGACTGATTCAGATCACTTTCATTCTTTTCTTCTCCTTGGTTCTCCATATCTGTAAAATGGGCACGCTGTTAAGGACAGCATTTTATTACATATTGCCGTTTATGGCTTTCTAAAGGGAAAAAGTCATCTGTTTTTTACAGAACTCACTGTCACTGTATCTTTAAGACTGTTTCACAGAAAGAAAAATACAAATTTAAGAATATGCTCCATTGTGTAATATCGGAAGGAGCAGGTTTTACTGGGATTGTCTAGGACAAACTCAAACAACAATGGACATTTTTCCTTCCTCTATAAAAGGTTTTTTTTTGATGACTTTACACTGTTAAGTGCCATGCAAGAATGGATAAGAATTAAGTCTCAAACCCCAAATCTAAAAGTGTTGTCAAGGCTCTTTTCTTGTGGTTTCAATCTGCTGTTACTGAGAATATTCTGCCTCATATAATATGCACCAATCCAGCAGTGTAATCACATTACATCACTGCTGATTAAGCTCACATGCAATAGACACTTGGCATGGCCTCCTTCCAGCTCCGTGCATAACGAGTGAGTAAAGAAACCCATTAGGGAGGTCAGTGCCTTTAAAACTGTATTAATTGCAGAGGAACTCAAATACCAGTCATCCGTTGCTTCAGCTGGATTGCTTGCTTCTAATTAGAGGCTGACAGCCATGGTCAAAGCTGTTTCTTCTCTTGGCCTCTTCTGCATTTAGCATTTCTTCTTAGCATTTATACCATGCTAAGCATGGGGTGTAAGTTGTGGGAAAACCATATGTGTGTGAGGAGGAGCCCCAAGGTCATGCCATAGACCAGAGTGTTTTTTTGCCGCTTGGAAACTCCGGATCCCATCTTGGGAAAGACTCACCTGGAGCCATGGAGCACAGTATCAGCATGGACTGGCTGGCTCAGAAGGCCTTTCTGGTCCTATTTTGGATATAAACTACTTCTTCTTCTTCCTTCTAAGTGTCCATGTGGGCCCACAGTCACAATGAGGAAAATTAAATTTCCATTTCTTATGCATCTTCCCAGATTTAGTGAAAATGTCTTTCCACCTATCTCCAGCAAAATGAGACTTTGCCACCATTTGTTCTGGGCTCCTCAAAACAGACTTTCAGTTTCTTGGGAAAGATTTAGTTTTCCGAGGAAATGTGGTTTTTTTTTGTGGTTTTAGTGAAGCACCAATGTACTTTAATAAAATTCAATTAAGTGGATATATGTCAGGGGAGACTTAACATTGATACTAGCGCTGTGGTTTGGAGATTCAATTACCCTTGGTTGAAAAAGATATGAACATTACTTAGCACACGAGTGAGAAGAGAACATTCAAAAACAGCAACAACAACAACAAAAAAAACACATCTTTGTCCAGCTGTAGTAGAAATCAGGTGAAGAAACAAGACTGTATTTTAGCCACAGGAGAGACTGTACTTGTGTGTTCAGCAGTGCAGAGGGACCTTCCTGTCTAAAAGACAATGGTGTTTTGAGATCTATGAAACAAGTGTTTTCTTGCTGATGCATCAGCAAAAGCAGATGTTCAACCTGTCAAAAACAGTGGAGCTGACATTGTGGCTGTTGAGGAGCTAGCTGTAGGAATCAGCAGGGTTTCTCCCGAGATAAAGGTTGTAACTGGAATGCGGTTAAAGCTGGTGTACCAGCACATGCATTTCACATTGCAGCTTTCCCAAGCAGGGGGTTGCACTCACAGACTCCTACCAGCACCTGCTAAAACCCGTGCTGAAAAGCTTTGTAATTAGCAAATGGCCCCCGAGCTGGCTTCTTCTACCCTGGGTGAGTTTCAGCCCAGGGGAACAAGTTACTTTGCGTTGCTCATTGCTCAGTTCTCTCTTCCTATGTTTGACTTGGATCATGGGAATTCGGTCAAAATTCCTGGGCTTTGTGGCAAATCCAGGTTCTCGGTAAGGCGGTTTGAGAGGTGTCCCTGATCTCAGCCAGTGTATCCATGAAGCTGGTGTCAGCATTACACTTGTAGGAATACCAGAAAGTGGGAAAACAGTTTGCACATCTCTGCTTAGCTCTGCTCCCTCGGCAGCTGCTGCCACGGACAGCCAAGGAGGTGAGGAGAACTGAATCCAGAATGAAGTTTTACAACCTATTCAGAAGAAGTCATTTATTAAATGGAAAGATTTGTCTACAGTATTTTGTGTTATGTTTTATACATCAAGTGCAAAATTATCCTTTCAAAGCTATTGAATGAAGTTCAGTTTTAGAACTATTATTAAAAAAATAAAAAAAGTTATTGTCCCCAGGGCAGGGTAATGAGTGTAAAAGGGACATCGCTAACCTCTGTCCCCTGCCAGCCACTGGTCCATGCTCACTGAGTGCAAGGAGGGAAGCCCACTGTGTTTTCCCCACGATATCCTTGCTTTGGATAGCAAACATGATTTGGTCTGCAGAAATCACACCTTGGCAAACCGCAGCCTGCACCTATGTCTGGTGCATATTGATTCACAGGTCCCCCAAAACTGGGGGCTCACTCAGTCTTGAGGATGGCAGACAAAGTCAGGGCCACTTTGCTTTCTTTACCTAACAAGGGAAGGAAGTGTGCAATGAAATTAAAATGAAGTCCTTCTTCTAGAGGGCCCCTTGGAGACAGAAATGATTGAAAGCTAAATGATTGAAACATGGGGCAGAACGATGCCAGCCTGCCTGGTTAGCCTCAGTTTTCAGATAGTCCAGAGATGGAAATATTTTGGACTATGTAAAACAATACTGGTGAGCACTGCATGTTGCCTCTGTATAAGTGCGTCTGGAAAAGGGAGGTCTCCTGTCCTCAAGTGTTGAGTGACATCTTACAACCTATTTCTTTCCAATCGACCTGGAAAATATACACTCAGATTTCAAGGGAGAGGAAATATAAAGTATTTTCTCATCAAACTTCGCATTATCTATTTAGCAGGCAGGCCTCTCTCCCTCTGTACAGTATTTTTCCATTGTGTCAAATCAAACTTTATCTTAAGTTCTGCTTCCCCACTCTAATAATAACGACGTGGCGTTCAATGTGTAGCTCTGCAAGTGATTCATTTCCTCAATACTGTTGATTGGAACTTTACACTGCTTCAAAGGTACGCAGCAATTTGGCTTTTTAGCACATTAGAGATAACATGTCTTTTGCATTGGGATGAACTCATTATGGGCTTTAGGACCAGGACCTGATTATTTGCAGACACACAGCGCTACTCTTCTGCTGATAGAAGTGGAGAGATGAGGCGAAGTAATAGATTGGGTAAGAACTCATTAAACGCTGAGGCAGAACAATAGGCTCGTACAGCCTTTAACTCCTTAGATTCATCTGGATCTTTCAATCTCAGCATCCTCCAGCCACTGGAGACTAAAACAACAATGAACTGAATGCAGAAAAAAGCCAGGCAATTATTTCAGTTTGGTAAAAATTTAATGGAATTCATAAAGTCTGAGCAAGATAACAGTGCAAGGTTTAAATTGTGGTTGCTGGGATTCTCATGTAAGAAAAAGAGCAAAATGGCAGAGTACGAGGTGGTAAGTGCTCCCCTTTTGAGGCTGGCAATGATTTTTATGAGAAGCCCTAAAGACAGACACCAAAAAACTTGAGAGAGTCTCTCTATTGACTTTGGACCTATCTATAGATGCTCAGCTCTTCTGAGAGCTGGGGTGCTTACATTTTAGCACCTAGATGTAGACTTAGGTGCGTGTCTATGCCTTATATTCAGCGGATACATGTTCTTTTAATGTGTCTTGGATTGCTTTACATGCTTGACAGGCCGTGTTTCTTTCTGTTGGCTGTATATAGCACTGCAAATGCAAAAAGCCTGACTGCAATAGCCAGCTCTTTCTCTTCTGAGGTTTACATTATCATCTTTGTCTCATTATTCCTGGATGGCTGCCCATCATTTCTTATATGGATTTTTCTTCAAAAGATGAAAGGAGAAGGGTGTGGGAAGGAAAGGGAAGGGAAGGGAAAGAAATCTTACTTTTTCTTACAAAAAGAGCAAATAATTCATTCAACTGCATGGGTTTCATTATTTATGCAACATGCTTTGAGATACTAATATGTGAGCTGCAAACATATAGAAAGGAAAATAAAGACATCTTTGCTATCAAGGGAAAATAACTCTCACCAGCCCGTTTCTCTCCCCCTACCCCTGGCGTGGTTTATGAAGGAGTAAGAAGCATACCCACAAGAGTAGAGCCAGATTAGCCGGACACAGGCTGAAGGGATGGTAGCACTAGCTGCGCCTCACGCCACTGCCGTATCTGCAAAGCGGGCGGAGTGGTGCAGGTGGCAGCAGCAGACGTGGCCCCAGCTCCCAGAGCCAGTGCAGGATGCGACACGAAGAGCACCGCAAACAGAGCGGAGGGGAGCTCTGTGCTGAAAAGACCCAGAGCCGAGGCAGTCTGTCTGTCTGGGCTCCTTCAGCCACCGCGTCCCAGCAGCTCAGCCCTGTACAGTGTGAGTTCTGCACCGCACAAAACGCCAGTTTTGTTTTTCGAGAGCTTTTCACAGATGTAACTCTCCAAATCTGTCTCCTGTAAAACGTGATAGGAGCTTTAACAATTAACATTTACTGTGGCACAGAGTTTCAGATACCCTGTAACGGGACAAGTTGTCCCATATTCCCCACATTCTCATGTGGACGTTAGAATGCCACTGCCACCATTTCTGCATAGTATAAGCCCATTACTCCTGGCTACCTTGCACCTCAGCCACCCTTATTTCGACATGTGTGAAATGACCCTGGACAAAATTGCCAGGCAGTGCAACACAGCAGCACTGGAAACATGATTACCTGCGGAAACACCTCCAATTTTTGTCAACTAAGTCACAGTGTTGACTACCTCAGGCTTCCAAGGCTTTGTACAGTCCTGTCTAGGCTTGATCTTTTTTTTTTTATTTATTCCTTTATTTTTCCCTTGCAGTTAAGAAGAACCTTTTAAGTATTTATTGTCTTAATAACTAAGCTGAGGTCACTTCAGCACAGTGCATGAATAGAAGAGGCCAGCACTACATACTGATACCCCATACTCCTATACCCTGTCATTACTTTCACTGATAGCACGGGATGTTTGGTGGCTCTCAGCTCAGGGAGGATAAGATGCAGATGCTGAAGATGTGCACAGTATTGCACTGACCTCTGGGCTTTGAGTAATCAGTGAATGGTTGTAGCATTGTCTCCTTTATTGAGTAGGAAATTCACAGCTGAATCTGGGCTGCGGGAACATTTCCTTTCCCACTCAAGTCTAGGCAGAGACTGCAAAGAGGGTGCACTTACAGCAGAGGATTCAGGGGGATGGATTTGACGGGGGAATGGCATCCGCTGTCCCTGCTGCTGCGAGCCCCTGGGGTGTGGAGGACGGGCAGCGGTGAGGATGCTCCCAAGGCAGCAGCACCACAGGGGCTGCCCTATCCCCAGAGCCCGAGCTGCAGGTTGCACGCACGGACTAGCAAGGGAGGGGGATTTCTTTTTGTTGCTTCTTGCAGGTGAATTCCTAAACCATCTGCAGAAAATTTTCCCTTCGTGGCCGGGAACACATGGCCCGAGGGCGGTGGGGTGGGCGTGTAACTCCCCCGCTCCCTCCCCCAGGCTGAACAAAGCCCTGGATTGAGAGATTGGCTCTGGACTTTGCAAGAAAAGGGAGTTTGGGGATTTTGTGTGTGTGTGTGTGTGTGTGTGTGTGTTTTTCTTTTCTTTCCATCATACTAATGAAATTTGCAGACATGGAGAGGAAACTGAGAGTTATTTATAGGAGTGAGAGGAATGTGAGGCCTAATTGTGCTTAGTCTATTGCTAAGTATGTAATCTGTTTGCTATTAAATTTTACAGTCTTGCAGCAATGTACATAGGTTCTATTGTAGGTTATTCTTTTTTGTTTTAAGGGGAACATATACATTTGATGAAGAAAAAATCCCAGGCTAAGGTGCTTGGAAGTGTTAAGAACAAGTGACACAAGGCACCATTTTAAAGGAGGCAGGGATGTTTTCAGGGTTAACTGGGTTGGGTAATTTTTTAGCCTTATCCTTTGGAAATTTTCTTTTCTTTCCTTTTTTTTTTTTTTTTCTCCTCTAATAGCCTTTTCACGCTTTCTGTGCCCCTATTTAAGAGGCACTGGGGCAGCCCCAGCTCCTATCCCAGCAGAATGTGGGCGCTCAGCGCATCTCAGCCTGGAGCAGGGGCGAGCGCGGGGACCTGCGAGCTGCGGAGCCGAGCGGCATTCCTCGCGGAAACTGAGGAACAGCCAGGCGTGCGATCCAATACAACTGCTAATATCCACCAGGCAAAAATCAGCTCTGGAGTTAGCTGCTTTTTATTGCTTATCGCTTCCCACCCGCTCTGGAATATTCCATCCCTATAATTTTTGAGAGGCCCCAAAGGATTCTGTTGCCTCCCCTGGGTCTAGGTTTCTCACTTTTTCAGACAAACACTTTTCCTGGGATATTTTGCAAAACGCCACGGTGACTCACTCGCTTTTGTCATTCCGCTTTGCCGGGATAACAACACTGAAGGGAAAAACAAGTGATATTTACTCCCGGTGTCCAAAATTGGCTTTGCCACTGAGAGCAGAATTTAGAAAGCCAGAAATAGAGGAGTGATTATGGCGTGCACGGCAATTAAGAGGCAGCCCTGTAAGATCCTGCTGTGGGGTTTCAGCTAGGCATGCAGAATCGTGCCAGCCGTCTCTCCTGCCATCCATCTCACTGGCATGGGTATTCTGCGAAGCCGCTAGAAGAAGAAAAGAGACGTGATATATACGGTGGGAGCTGACATTTAGGGCTGAAGCACTGACAGGTGCCCACTGTACATCTCCATGGGGATTATCTAAGCCTTTCCCAGCTTGCTTGCACATCCCTTTCAGACGCCCTGCATAACTCCCAAATAAATTCACTTTATTCAGTGGGAGAATGAAGACCTGCACTGGTTACTGTGTTTCTGCCAAGCCGCCAGGGAAACGCTGATTTAGCATGTGACATTCGGTGCTTGTGTAGGGCAAGCAGGGGAAGATGCCAGGCAGGTTATCAGCATCAAGGCACTCGAGCCCTCCTCCACTGCAAACAAGCCATGAGGTGCCAGTTGGCCACTGGCCAGTCATTTGGACCCTGACCAACTGGCTAACATTCGTTTCTTCCATACTCTCCTCCTGGATCTAGTGGGAGGGGTGTTTTACAGCAGCAATTAGTTTATTCCTGGGGTAAACAGTAGAAATTGGAGGGTAATCGCAGCAAGAAGTTTGCTTCCTGTTCCAGTGTGAATAACCCGCTGGCCGCCAACTGGATGTTAGCCCTCGAATCTGCAAGGCCAATTGGCAGCTGGTCTGCATTTGTCCCTCTTAGGATTTGCAGATGTATGTTGGAAAGTGTGGGAATGGGGATCCCATCAGCCCATCCATCAGCGAGGCGGGCGGCAGTGCCAGCAGCCGCAGCGAGGGGCTGCCCTCGGCAGGGCACGGCGCAGGCAGGGCGAGGGCCATGCCGGCAGGAGCCTGGTGGCCCAGTCCCACGGCTCTCATCTCCTTTCTGTCCCAAGTAAAGGCCACTTTTCCCTCTCACAGTCCCACTGGAGCCCTCACGCGTGTTAGCTGGTGGTGCGACACCGCATGATGCAGTTTTATCCCCTGGTTTGCATCCAGACCTTCACCTTGCCTTACACGAGGACCTGTACGTTAGCACAGACTTTTGACTGGGATGCGGCTGCTTGCTGGCCTCAGCATCCCTCCTTTTTTCTAGTAATTCCCTTGAAATTATTTAGTTAGCTGTGATTCGCTCCATTCAGCTTTGTCACTGCGCAGCCGGGGAGGACATCTGTACCCCTGCTGACCTTTCTGCACAAGTCAAGCCTGACATGCTTCCTATCCTTTTTCTGTTTATTTTTCTTCTCTAGTTATCCTCCTCTTTGGCAGCAATCTCCCCTCATCATGCTGCCAGAATGTAGCATAATATACCAGAAGATCTTCCTCAAATCAGCCATCAGTTGACCTGCCCCCTCTTCCATCACATGCCCGATTCTCACTTTTTTCCTTATTCCCATCAGTTAGATGGATCCTTATATCAATTTTCTCTCTCTTTCTCTCTCTCTTTTTTTTTTTTTCCTCCAAGTTGCAATCTTTTCTTTCAAGGTCGCCTTTCTCCTCTCAAATTTGCATCTTTACTTGGTGAAATTTCCTAAAGGCTGATGTTTTCAGGCCAAGGTATACTGCGCTATTATCCAACTGGGAGGTAACAACGGCACACAATCCAAAGCAGTGTCTGCTCT
Source organism: Chauna torquata (assembly GCA_013399475.1). Classification (NCBI taxonomy): domain Eukaryota; kingdom Metazoa; phylum Chordata; class Aves; order Anseriformes; family Anhimidae; genus Chauna; species Chauna torquata. The sequence continues at coordinate 738,949 of VXAL01009187.1, forward strand.
GCTAGCGTTTCATCCTCCTCCTTTTTGGATTTGAGTAGCAGTGGTGGCTCAGAGCTGGAGGGCCAGATCACGCTCTGCATTTGGGTGGTGAAAGCCCCTCAAATCCATCCAGTGATTTAACTGGAGTAACACTGAGAAAAAAGATCAGCTCAGCATGTCCAAGCTTATTCAAGTTGCTAATATTACTGACATAAGGAAATTTTTGTACATATTCGGACATTTTCCATTTTCACTTTGAAAATACAACCTACCTTCCCAGTTATTGGAAACAGGCTTGCCTCACCTTTACCTCTTGTACCTTTGCATGATATTCTTTCAAATATTTTTCATACAGCTTTTACAAAACATGTGCTGGCAACCTCTTGCTAATGTTTTTTTGTGTTTGAGATAAGTATGTTTTTCAGAGTGCATTTTTGATTCTTCCAGTGCAAACGAGCAGGTAAGCTCCTTCTACCTGGTGATCTGTTTTTATTTTAGGGTAAATATACAGCGCAGCTGTAATTTCACTTCAAAGGAGATCCTCTTTACCCATTTCTATTTATCTACCTGTATCCCCACTGCTACTTTTCATTGCTACACCAGTTGCATTTCAGCCTAAATTCCCTGATTTTTGCCACTGGATGAGCGGCAGTCCGACGTTACAAGGAGCTCCTGCATCCACAGACATCGCCTTCTGCACCATGGCTGATGGGTCTCCTGAGCGGTGCTTGATGGGCTGGAGGTGTCAGCTCTCCAGCACCTTCACTTGTGGAGAAAGGACAGTGGGACCGAGACCTCTGGCGCATGGCTGGGAACGGAGCCTGGAGGAAGGAAAGAGGGGCAAGGTTGGTGAGGGACCACGTCGTGCCTGCCGTGCCAAGGGCTTCTCCCCAGCCCTGCCTTCTGGACCATACAGAGCCAGCAGCGTGGGCTGCAGCTCAGGTAGGGGGTGCAGTGACGCGAGGTGGGGAGGGCTCCTGGCTGTCTTCATCCTGCTATGCTGCAGCAGCGATCCCTGCACGGAAAAGCAGCCAGAACAGCAGCAGCCAGTGACGGCCATTGAGCAATGCCCTTGTCACACCGCCAAAGAGAGGGGTGACAGATTTTCTGGTGTGGAACCTGGTGCCTGAGTCCTGGAGCATGAGAGAAGGACTGGTCCGAATGCATAGAGCTCCCATGAGGAGCACTTAGTCTCTGTTTTTATTCTATATTACAGACTGAAACCAAGGCAAGGGCAGATGGATGTCTCATGCATTTGAACTCTTCATCAATGGGGCATCAAACACATAGCAAGAGGGTGCCGCGAGAATAGAAAATCACTGCTAACTAGTACTTCTATTGAGCAGTTATGTTATAAGGTGATATGTGTTGAAGTAGATTATATTCCAGCAGAATTTGGATAATAAATCTCAAACAAGACCTTTGGCTGCAGCATCCTTGAACCCAAGATAAAGAAATTTCTATCCCTTGGATATGTTCTGTCAACTGAACGTAGCTTTGTGAAATTTATTATTTTTGCAGAAATTAGGATGACATATTTCAGGATAGTCCAGACATCTCTGGCTGCCTGGATTTCCTCTGTTTATCTTCATTAGTTCCCCTCCCTCTAAAGCAAGCAACCAACCAACCAAAAAAACACAAGAACTTTCTTAACCTGTTACTTGGGCACAATTTATGACAAAAAAACAAGCAAGCAAGTAGTCTCCATCTGGAAAAAAAAGTCTGGCAAAGAAAATATTGTAAGGAGAAAAAAAAAAGTTTCACTCACAGCTACTAAATGTTACTCTGTGAGATGCATTTGTCCTTCAGAAGTGAGCAGCTGTGTAAATCATCAGGAGGTTGCTAAGGATTAATGCTAGCCAAAATATGTTCTTTTACTATCTTAAATTTCCTCAATGTAAAATAAATGTAAGCTAAGCTGCTCTAACTGCAAATGCTGCCACTGCTTACACAGTTTTGATAGGGATGGATTAGATTCCTTCTTAAATTGATTTGATGCTTGCAGGTGACCTGCGGGTGTGAACACATGATATGGCACAGCTGTAAGGGGAATCAGAGTCATAGGAAAGAGCTTGGAGTCCACGTGCTTCAGCTAACAGCCAGGGCAGGTGGCCTCTCAGTGCACTTCTACGTCGTGGCTATGGGACCCTGGGATAACCAGGCTCAAGGTAAGTGTAGCTCCCCATGGTTATTGCTGTGTATTTTTGAAGTTACTGAGAAAACAACCTGCTGAATGTTAGCATCTTTGGGTGAGGAATAGGGTTTTAGTTCTGTACTGCAGTCCCAGGTACGCAGTGTTCCCGAGTCACAGGCAGTGCCCTTTGGCTGCAATTACCAATAGTGACGGATGCTAATACCTTCTTCTGCTGCTTGAGTCTGTTTCATTCTTTTAATATTAAGTGTATGTTTAGCAAGAAGGCAAAAGCCCCAGTACTGATTTTCATAGCTGTGTCTCATCTCAGCTCTATGCCTCCTGCTATCAAAGCTGGAGGTGGTTAGTGTTTTGCAAGATCATTCCAAAAGGCAGCAACAAGGTTAGAAATAGTGATTTGAGTATATTCTGGTAAAGCTTCTGCTTGTGCTTTATAGTTGCAGGAGTCTATTTCCTCACCTTCTCTAGCATTTTATTAATTCTGGTAAGAAATATTTATTCCTCAACTCTAAATAACTTTCTGGCCCTTGGTGATGTTTTTCTGTCCTTGACAGATTTTGATGCACACTCCTTGTTTTCATCAGCTGTAGGTGCTGTAAGCTGTGCCTCTGTAATTGCTTGATAGTAGATCTGAATGAAAAAGGGCAATATTCATCCCTATAAAGAGCTCCTTCACAAAGTCCTTGAACCCTTGAAATGGTTTCTGGGAATGCATGTGGCTTTAGAGGGGTTGCACAGAAATGAAACCTGTGTGAGGGAGCAAGGCAGGAGAGGACCGCTGTGAGCAGCGAAGCTGTGCGCCTGCACCCTGCGCTTGGACTTGTTGATAAACCTGCTTCCTTCCAGCACAGCTAAGAACTAGCTGCTGGAGTATGGACCCCACTGCCTGTCAAATTCTGGCACGGACTGGGCTGCAAGCAAGCAGGGATGCCTATTTTATCCATCCAGAATCCAACCCACTGTGCCAAACAGGCTGCTACTGCAGAGCCCTGGGTTGCAAATATCAACAGGGAGGAAGAAAGAGTTGACAGCTGCAAGGAACAACCTCGATTTTGAGGACCTCCTGCAGTCTCCTCCTGATTCCTCTGTATCCTGTACCTTCAGGACAAGCAGAGCTTCAGCCAGCACAACCCAAAGCTCTGGCTGAAACAGTGCTGGTTGAGTGGTAAAGGCAAATTCCATTCTTCTAGCACATGGTGTTTTGCAATCTCATCATTTCTTTGGACCTGGCTTACAGAAGAAGGCATGGCAGTGAATCAGCAAGTTAGGAAAGTTAACAGTTACTTACAACTGCAGCAGTTTAATTACAGCAACATCTTTACCTTGCAGAAACAACAACATTTTAAATTAGATTTCAGTTACACATGTCAAGAAGAGGACAAGTCTAGAAATCAGATATTCAGAGTGTGTCGGTTTGGGCAGTCTGCTTTGTATCATGTGCTGAATTGGCTTGGCTGAAAGGAGCAGCTGGCAAGAGGCTTTTATTTTATTTTTATATATTTTGGTAATCAATTGTAAATCAAATTCTCTCAGATGTGTTTTGCTGCTAGCAAAGGCTCTCTACTGCCAGATTAGTGTGTTTGTGTAATTGTTTTAGGTACTGTTTGGATGTGCATATGATGCCAAACAGCGTCACTGGCTGACTAAGAGCCCAGGCCAGGTGATAGTGGTTCACAACTCAGCACACGCAGGCTTTGAAGTTTTAGTTGCAGGCTTTTCTAACATCCTCGCTATTAATTAGCCTTCAGGAATTAGTAATTCAATGCTCTTTCTGCTGCAGCAGAAAGTAGCTGTTTTATTGTAGATAACAATAACAAAATATTCGTAATTTAATATTCTCTCTCCCAGCATCCCAGCCAGCTCCCCTCCTAGCTGGCGTCTGCTCTAAAGCTCAGCTTCTGCAAAGGCCTAGACAACGTCCTTGTGGCTTCGGGTGCCTGAGTCCAGCTGTCAGCTCGAGAGGAGTGTCCGCAGCGCTGGTGCGCAGGTACAAGCCAGGTCCCTCTTGTTTCCCCAGGTGGGTAAAGCCATTGATGTCCCTGGGTCTACTGGACATGTGCAGGTCAAGTATGAACTTGGACAAATGCAAGGCTGGGGTGTGTGTTTGCTTTCTGCTCACTTCACTTTCCTTGTATTGCTGCAGAGGCTTGTGGGATTGCATAGTTTTGCTATGCCACATTCACTCCAAAAGACAGAATTCACACCCACACCTGAAGGGAAGCGAGATATAGTAAGTTACTGTAATTACCACAGAAGCAAAAAATGTCCTGTACATCTGTCAGATGATGGACATCTGGGTGTAGTAGTGCAAACACAACATGGGCTGAGGAATGGCTGACTAGTCACTTTGCAGAGCATTTTGCTCCCCGTGGAGAGCTGCCAGTGGGGTGATTAAATCCCACAGAGTACCAAGAAGACCTCACCCAGGATATCAAAGCAGCCCCATTCCTTCCATGGAAACTGGAAACGCTGTGTTATGGCATGTGCTTTAGCCTCACCCAGAGAAATACACAGCCTGTTCCAAGAAGTTCCATTAAAACAATAACAACAACAAAAGATGACACAGCCAACCCAAAACAGAGGTCAAAAGAGTGCAACTGGGAGGATGCTTTGTTATCCCTCCATGCACTTGCTGCAAAACTGCAGAAGAACTGCACTGCAAGCTCCACAAGCTGCTCCGGGTCCTGCCTTGTCTCCTGCACTTGGTCGGTGAGAAATATGAAGTCTCCACATGGGATGTCAACTATTAATAATCATGATGTGTTGGCAACCCAGAAAGAAAGGAAGAAGAAAGATTCTTTTTGGTTAGAGAGAATGTAATAAAATAAATAGCATCTCTTTGTTAAAGATGAAGTACCTAAATTATAATCAACAAGTTTACTTTTCTTGAGTCAGAAACCATGAATCACCCTGTAAAATCAGATCAAATTCAAGATTAGTTTCCATGGTATTGCTGAGGAATTTCAGATATTTCCATTGGGAAAAGAGTTATTTCTTTAACCATCCCAAGGTTAGTTTGTTCAGTATTAATTTTTTCTTGCATAACGAGGGTTGCCCAAAGGTGAGGAATGTCAAGATATAAATGTGGATTGAAATAAAAAAAAGGGAAAAAAGAGAGATTAGGACAAGATTAAGAGACCAAAGTTAAGTGGACACACAAATCAGGCTATTCTAGCTAGGCAGAAAGTTCATAAAAAGCTCATGACTGTCTTGTTAAATACTACACAAAAATATATCAAATCTCTGGCTGTGGAAGACTTCTCCAGCAAATTATGTTGTGTTGTAAATAGTGCAATAGAGAAAGTTATTAGCACAAAAGTTTCCAAAGTTTTCTCTATTTTATGTGGCAGTCTTGCAGCTGCCCAATATCTAAGATACATGCTAAGGCATCGATAAACCTGTAAGATTACTGAGTAAAGCAGTGCTTGTTGCTACTGGGTTTTATTACAGGTGTCAGAACCTGAATCGTTCCAAAGCATTTTGCAAATTGAGGGTCATTTGGTGCACCCATTTTGGGAGAGCGGACTTAAAAATGGGTAGCATAGTGTCTTCTCTTTATACCTGCTGTTACTGAAAGGTTGTATAAGAGAGCTGGGTCTGGGAGGAGTCACCCTGTGATCCCAGATCAGAGATGGGTTTCCCTGTTCTGGCTCCCCATTGCCGTACTGCCACAGGCTCAGCTGTGTCTGAGAAAGTTACTTTCCCTCCCTGTTGACACACCACGATGCTGTGCTGATAAGCCATGAATGATGATCCTTGCTTGGTCTCAAAACTTATCGATTCTGATTTTAAGCACCTTTGGCAGGAGCGATCTCTTACTTCATACTCATGCGCTGCCCAGCAGAGCAGCACCCTGTCCGTATGCCCATCTTCGTGGGACCACTGACTCAGTACTCTGAACTGCTGGTACCATCGTGAAATCAGACACAGGGGGATGAGATGCAGCTTTGGGAAGATAAGACATTTTTTTTCAGAATAAATTCTGAGAAATGCTAGTTTTATTTCTGTCTGAATTTCCTGGTAGCTTTGTTCCTTTCTCTTAAGGTGCTAATATCTGGTAGATGGACCAGTAACGCAATGGATTTTTAAGTAACGTGCTTTTCTAGCCCAGCTCTGGAGAACTCCCTCACTACACAGCAGCTGCAGAACTGCTCGTTTCTTCACCAGCTAATATTGACCTATTAATAACGCTGGGCAGTGACTACCTGTTCTCATTCAGCCTTCTGGAGGCTGCAGTTGATTTTGCACATGCCTGCGGCAACAAAATGCTGGCTCTTGACCTGACTGGACCATGGCAGGTGGAGCATCAGTGCGGGGGCTGCAAGGCCAAGCATCCCCCAGCTCGTACCGCAGCCCAAGTCCTCCAGCCTGCATGCCATCAGCAGCTTCAAAGGGGAAAGAAATCTGTGCCCAACACTCACCCCACTCAGCAGCAGCCATTGCAGAGTGGCACGTGGCTGGAGATCATCATCTGCTTTCTGCCATTGTCAGCAGGCAATGGCAGGAGCATCCAGAGAGTGATTCATCCACCCATCTCTGGATGGGGTGAATCACCCTCTGAAAGCAGCTGTCTCCCACGAGGGACTTGAGAGGAACCGCAGACAGCCGTCTTTTAATAGATGCCTGACTTTAGATCGGTAAACGTAGGTGAAATGAATCCCATCCTATGGGTTTTTCTATGTCAGGTCAGTTAGCAGTGTCCTGTTACTACTTTCTTTTGGAATATTCTTCTAGTCATGACATAGTCAGGCAAAATCTTGCCTGCTACAGGGACAATGATGGGAATTTTCTGAAGTGTATTTTTTTTTTGTTTGTTTTGTTAAATAAAGCCTTTAGCCAGTCATACTGAATCAGTGGTGCTGAGCAATAGCAGAAAGTGAAGCCACAACTACATGGGTAGAATTTTTGATGCAGAGGGTGAATAATATTTCGAAGTGAAAAGTATCATGCTCTTTTCACCTCCTGCTTTTCAAAGGAGTAGAAGAAGAGAGAGAGAAGGTGCTCATAGAAAATCCCGAGTTAGATTTTTAATAATGTCATTTTTCCCTCTACTGTTATCCCCCCCTTTTCCTTCACATAGTGAGAAACTTCCCAAGGTTGCCAATGGCACTAAAGCAGTCAGTCCACTTTCAGAATTTCAGTCACCTCTTAAACACTTAGAGGCTGAATTGAGTGAAAACCCGTTTTCAGAAGAGTTTCCAAGGAAGTAGAAAGTTTCCACACCCTGAATCTTGCACTCAAAGAAATGGAAACTGTCTCGTTGCTGCCAACAGCCTGAACTGTTGTATCGCAGGCTGCTGAATGTTATATTCTGTAATAAAAAAAAGTGAACATGCTTGGTGCTATATTAAAACACACAAATACACTTTGAAAAGCGTAGCTGAATTATATATGACTTGTTTCTTCTTTTTTTTTGCTTGCATTTTCTAGGCATAATGTTGTTTTTATCTGCCTGGTAACAAATAAATTCTGATGGAAGCCCACAGCTTGTGTTTTGTGAAAATTCAAGCTTTAAAAAAAAAAAAGATAGGAAGGGCTATGCCTCACACCAAAGATACAAGTAAATCTATTGTCCCAACTGTTCATGAATGACTAATCAGGGAGTGCAGGTGCTCTGCAATCTTTTACTGATATTACCTATTTGTGGTTTAAAATGTAAAGCCTGGACTTCATGCAGTGCTGCAAGGAAAAGTAAAAGTTCAATGGGACAATGAATTGAGTTCTTGTTCTGGAGATCACAGCTATTTGGAGACTCCTACTTAGGCGCATAAGTGGACCTTAAATGTGGGGGGCTGAACCCTCCCCCTGGTCAGCAGGGAGGGCAGGATGCATGTCCTGGGTTTTGCATTCCTTCGCATGGTAGCACCCAACTGGGACACCAGTAGTAATCCACTGGGAGGGTGAACTTCACAAGTGACCAAACTGCTTACCTCTGGACAGGTTTTGTTTCGGCGGCTTGCAGCTCCAACTGGGCTGAGCACCCAATGCTGGCAAAAGGCATTTGTGCTGCTTGAGGTTCGTGGCGAAAAGGCCACTGAAGAGCTTAGATGGAAAAGTCCTGCCACGGAAGGATTCAGCTTTCTGTCATTTCTGAAAGACTTGACCATACCAGAAGAAAATTTTTAATAAGCAAAAGTTGGAATTTAAAAAACCTTTCCTTTCTCTTCATCCTTTCTACTTAGTGTAAGAAGATTTATTGCTTATAATATTCCATTTAAAGACTATTTTCGTGCATGAATAAGTGCAGCAAAGTAAAAGACAATATTGCATTTTAAAATTTGCCCTCATTCAGTGCTTGAATTCCTTGGAAAAACTATCCCTGAATTTTTGTCCCCTTTGTGTGGGACATTATCAGGTTCCCAGTGTTCAACCCTGCTTGATGATATTGCATCTATACGGTAACATAGCTGATGATCCATTCAGCCACCTTGTGCCAGTGGCTCCGTCTGATTTCCAATCAGAGGAGAGTGTAAATGACAAAACTTTGTAGGGTTTGATAATGAAGTTGCTTAGCAGTGCTGGTTGAGGAACCAGAGAAAGTGTTCAAGGATGTTTTGGGATTCCTCTGTGCTAAACACTGAGATTTGCTGCCAATGTCAGGCTTAGTCTTGTTATCATTTTGGTACAGCACAGTAAAGCTGAATTAAATTTTTATAATTAAATTGGTGTTATGTAAAAGCTGATTACTTTGCATTGCTTTTCATATTATACAATAGAAAGCAGTTATTATATAAAGCAACCAATCAAACAAAACAAAAATCCCTTCCAGAAAATCCTTCTCGTTTAAACTGCGATCAAATACTAAAAGTCTTTGTAATGAGCAAATAAAGTTTGTGAACAAGATTTATTTCTCTACAAACCAACTTATTTTCCAGTCCAGTCCAAAAAAAGAAATCATCACCTTTTCCTGTTGATAAATTTCAGGATCAAAATGCCAAGTCATGGGTGGGTTAGGAAAATTTTGTTTGTAATCAAAGGCTTGGCGACCTTCCTACATTTTTTACATTTTAATTATACACTACTTTGGCATCCTGCTTGAAAGACATTACTTTCTGGAAACTCCCAACTATTTACATGACTAAGACTTAATTGAATCAAGGATTCTTGCTTTTTCTTCTCTCTCTCTCACTTTAATAATTAAATAAATAAAGAGCTGACATTATAATTCCTTGCAACAGAAAACATTCCTCTGCTCCCGGTGGATGTTGGTAGCAAACACAAACAAGACTTTTGTCCTCATGCAGCACTGAAGACACATGGCCAAATGAATCAGATCTATATCTTTCGAGGAACTGTTAATTACTGCTGCCAGATGAGATTAACAGTTCCCATAAAACTGGTGTAGGTGTCCAGGTTTTCTGGTTTTCCACTGATTGGGAGTATGTAGATACAGCTTTGGTAGCTACTTACGAGAATTAATCCTCACTAATCTGGTGCCTGCACGGGAGTTTAATGCATTTTAACTAACTCATTGGAAAAAGCTCAGATTACCTTTCCCAAGTATCCACGGGGAAGAAATAGAAAACTGGATATAATTTTAGCCCATGAGGACAGTACTAACAGGGTGAAGCCCATACAGGCAAACATTGCCCAAGGGCATCTGAAGAGCAGCGAAGCAGACACCAGAGCGCAGCACGCTGGACGCTCAGCTCTGTGCTCTGGTGAAGCTTCAGCACTGCCTCTCCAACAGACCGATGGGCTGCAGGACTCTGCCCTGTGGTCTTCACACAGAGCCAGCAATTGACAATGGCGGCATCTTATTTTTTTTAAGGAGATAAAAAAAAAAAAAAGAATGTATGTGTAAGGTGCCAAAGCTTGCTTTTCCAAGCATTAAAAATGAAGATGACAACACTGGCTTGTTTAACCAAACTGTAGTGAAAATTATATGTCTGCATAAAAAAATATTACATGCACCACTATATTCTCCCCATTATAAGACAAATTCTAAATCTGATAATTATATCTGTGTCTCACTTTTTCTAGCTGTTTCAATAGGTTCAGCATGCCTTGCTTCTTGTTACAGTTTTTTTCACTGAGAAACTCGAAAGGTATTGTTGAATTGGAAAATATTATTATTACAGTAATAGTCATAAGGAATTGGATTTGTACTAAACTATAAAGCAAAACACACTGAGATGATTCATTATGCATCACATGGAGAAAGACGTAATGTTATTAATATGGGAGAACAGATGTGTCTATGTATTTTAAGTATCTCTTTTTCTTTCCTCTGATGAAAAGTTGTTTTTTTCTGAAAAAAAAAAAAAAAAAAAAGAACAACCAACCTGATCTTGATTACTGGTACTATTGAGAAAGTTCATTGGGAAATGAAAGCAGTCACTGCTGTTGCCATTAATCTCATTTTATGTTAGTTTGGCTTTTACTGCAGAAAGTAAAAACTCTTGGGTTTTCTTTCAAACCTGGTGCCATATGTGAGTTAAAGCAAAATTGACAAGCAAGTCCTTGACGTAACCTCACGCATGCTGTGGTTAGAAGCTGTATGGCAGCAACGGCCCAGATGTGATTTCCTCACTTTATTCAAATTAATTGGGCTGTAATTAAAAACGCAACACTTTGTTTTATTTTGTTATAAAGAGACAGGGATAAGAGAGATCATTTGTTAGTTATCCGCATTTTTCATGGTAAAGCTGCTTTAGTGTGTGTGAGAAAGAAATCTCAGCGTTTTTCCATGCTGTCATACCTCAAGCATTTCGTGCAGGGACTGAAAACATGCTCATGAGTTACCGTGGCCTATAGAACAATGCCCTGTGATTTTAGACCTGACCGCACTCCCACCTTGCATACAGGAACGGGGCCAGTTTGTCACTGTCTAACGGCTTAATACTCTGGCCTGAGCAGTTGAGCTCCCTCTCCAGTGGCTCCATGCTGCAGACACTACATATTTTAATACCCTTTATTGCACAGACCAGTGGAAGACAGATCTATACAATTTATTAGACAATCCTTCTGGGTTTTAAAATTATACGATAAGTTTACACAGTGGAGGTGCTCCTTATGAACCCCAAAGGACTTATCTGACATGCACAGGACTTTTTCTGTCTGTATTACACAAGGAGCTGCCTGCCTTATTTACTGTGCTGGGAATAAGGAGTAGATGTAGCCTCTTGACTATCTGGTTTTGAGATCCAAGAAAGTGAAAGACAAAACTTCAGTAAACCTCAGACAATGCAAAGCAGAAAAATGGTGAGAAAGCCATTTGGGTGGAAAGGATCTGGTTCTAGAAATAATTTAGGGGAGGAAAAGCGAATGCAGAGTTTGACCTGCCAAAGGAAATCCTTTGGAAAACATGCCCTTCCCCAAACCTCTCGTGCTCTAGAAGAGCAGCCATATCCAGTGCCCTCTATAGATGGTGCCTTCAGAGGAATGCCAGAGGCTCCGCGTCAGCACGGAGCTCATTGCTGATTATTTCAGGGGAGATGGAGGCAGGTGGAGAGCAGCACCAGGGCAGTGCTTCAGGCTCAGGTCCAGGCACGGCGATGTCCACCTTACCCGGGGCTCCTGCAAATGGCCAGGGGCAGCAGCTCTCTGTGCGGGGATGCTCAGCCCAGCCCAGCCCAGAGGGATGCTGTGCCCCCTGCTAGGGGCCCGATCCTGCACGGCCGAGCCCAGCTCCACCAGCACGTGGCCGTGCCGACTCACGCGGAGAAGCCGCACGTGCCACTGCTGAGCAGCCCTCCTGATTGCTGTCATTAGTTAGACACTATTTTATAAGCAACCAAAGACTTGCTAGGTCTTAGCCACTGTTGGAAGTGATGACTTTTTAATGGCAACCAGCATGCTTGAAAAATTCCCCGAGATTGAACAATGTTCTGGAGGCAGACGTTTCCCTGGGGAGCCAGCTGCCCGCCCTCTCATTGCTCAAATATTGAGGTTAATTGGGGAAGCGGAGAGCTTTGAATTACCGCTACAGTATAAAGACATCTACGTGCTTGTTTTTAATGTTTTGTTTCAGACCCTTGTAAAAATACCAATGCATGTTTTTGCTATTACTAATCACATTAAACTAGTGGACACATTTTATTATTTGGCAGTAAGTTTATCCTATGTACTGTAACTGAGCCCATGACAAGATTCCCACTTCATGTTGTTTGCTTACTTGGAAGTGCAGATAGAAAGAGGATGATGAAAATGAAAGCTTTATTTAGGCCACATAATCTCCTTCATTAAGTATCAGAGATGCTGGATAAAGCTCACTTGGGGACCTACTAATGGAAACACATCTGCTGTGTTCATATTAATAAAAGAATGGCTATAAAGTGATTAATTGCTGTTAACAGAAGCAGGCCCTGCTTTGGAAGACAAATATGTGGCACATTTGGATGCGCAAAGCACTTAAGGACAGGAAGGCATGGAACAGAGGAGTGCAGCTCTTGCTAGGTTTGCTTTGCAGCACTGCAAGGACTGCTGCAAGCGATGTCCGCGCTGGGATGGGTCAGGTCGGGCCACCTTGCCTCTGGATGGCAAGCCCATGTCACCCAGGCTTTCCCAAGGTAAGACCTAGCTAGAAAAGCAGCATCACTGCCTTTTTCTGATTCAAATGCATTTTATTAGCAGTATTTGTATTACGGTAGTCACAAGAGACCCTAATCAAACTGGGGCCCTCTTGTGTTAGACACTGTCCAGATGCATAATATAAAACAGCTCTTCCTTTTAAGAACTTCAGGGTTTGCAGATAAGCCAGAGCACGGGAAGGGAAAACCAGACACAAAGTGGGGAAGAGCCATGACCTGCCTGAAGTTTTAGAAGACGGATGAAATCTGGTAGGTCTCGGTACAGGAGTACTGCACTGTACCTTCTTTATGACTGGAAAATGATGTATGAGATCCTCAGCAGCAAGAAATCAGCATTGGCCTTCAGCAGAGCCTTCAGCCTTGTGCCTGCAGAGGGTCTGGGGGAGTCCTGGCTCTGGCATGCGGGTGGGCAAGCAGCACAGTGAAAAAGAAAACACTTGTATTGGAAGATGCTCAGGTTGCTTGAACAGAGAGCTCAGAAACGTTCCCAACTTACAGTGACTTTATAAGAAGGCATGTCATACCCTTTTGAATGGATAGAAAGTATGAGCCAGAATGGCAGGAAAATACTGCTTATTTCCAGGCAGTATGCTAGCACGTTGATTAGAGTCCAGATGAAGACAAAAAGGCTAAAGATCCAATGCACAGTGCTGGAATTGTATGTTTCTGTAGAAGATCTAATGTATTCATGCTGTCAGGTCACATACATTAGACCTAGAAAGCTGGTGTTTTCTTTCTTCTTTTTTTCCCCCTTTTTGGAAGCACTTTGAGCAAATATATTGAATGAGACATTTGCAAGCATGGAGCCCATTAATAACACAAGCTGAATGCAATGCTGCAGTCTCATTCATACTGCTCTTGGGAGCCAAGGAAATTAAAATCCTATACATTTCTTTTCTGCACAGGGGAAATCAAAGCCAAACCATGGGATGGGGCTGATTAGAGACAGGTGAAATGTCTGTTTGTTTTTAAAGCTTTACAGCTCTCATTTTGATAGTCCCTGGATTTTCCAAGTGCATTCTGCAGATATCAGAGGAGAGATGGTTGTAAGAGAAGAAAACAAGTCTGAAGACCATCTGAGAAACAGGACCTTTTCAGATGCCAAAGAACAAAAGATGCTACAGTAAAGACTCCCTGCTGACAGCTGCTGGAGACGTCCATCTTGTACTTATTGTATTCTCCACACCACAGATTAGTAAGAATAGGAACCTGTGGTCCAATTTGTGTTAAAATAGCAATAACAAACATGAAAACCTTCCATGAGTCTAATGAAACCAGGAAACAGTGCAGCAGACAATAATGATGAAATTCTGGATGTGAGTATATTGTGCACAAAAGATTAACTATATATGGATATATTGTTGCTGTACATAACAGACAGCTTATTCAAGGTGCACACAGAGCCATGTCTCTGCATATATAATTCTCACTACTGGTCCTTCTCCAGGCAACCACTGTAAATCAGGATGCAGATGTCCATTAGTTGAGTGTTAAGTGGACAGACAGACATCAAAATGACTTTGTCACGAATCTGATGTTCTCATCTAAATAGACATAAACGGTCCTGTTTTATAACTGCTTCCTCCAGTCAACCTCCCTGATATCCTAGACTTGCTAACGTTCTTTTTATTGCTGCCATCTGATTGTATAACTCTCCGCTGATAGCAGCTCTTCATATTGCATCGATTATAAAGAGAACAGGAAAATGAACAAAATGTACTCATTCTGTTTATAGTTTGAACTATAATTTTGTGGCCCTCCTTGGACGCCTTAACAGAAGAATTAGAGGCACTTTTCTCCATGTTTGGCAACAGGCTCATAATTTGGCTGGGAGCTGTGTCCAAGTTTACTCAGCTCTTGTGCTTGCCTGCTTTCACAGATGACTTTTTTTAGGACATGGGAGATGGACAGGGCTCCTAGTGGAACTGCTGAGGCATGGCATGAGTGTCTGTTAAACTGAAAATTTCCAAGCAAGAAGGTTGTTTATCAGCCCTTGATAAGGCAGCCTCTGCAGAGCAGCTTTTTCTCTGATGTTGTACTGAGCACATGTCTCAGCTGGTCACAGATGTGTGATTGGGGTATGAAATACCTCAAACGGACATGGCCCTGATAAGATATGAGGGGATGTGGATGGGGATGTACTTGGCAGAGGTTATGTTTACCCTCCTCGTTGGGAGTACAGGGCTATTACTGTCCAGCAGGGCAATCTGGGGCCGTAGCCTGCTTGCATGGGCAAAACCTTGCTCCCTTCTCCATCTCGGCAGGCTGCAATCCTTGCCTTTTCTTGCCTTGAAGGGCTGAGACAGACGGCGTGACTCATTTTCAGCTGTGAACAAGCTATCTGCTTGCTTTGCTGCACTTTGGTCAATTCAGTGGTGAATGACTCAAGATTACAGTAGCCTGATTAAATTAGAAATTTAAGGTACAGTGAACCTGACCTTTTTAGAAGAGACCAAAAAAAGGAATATATTTATTTCTCTCTCCTTCCATACTAAGAATTCCTATGTAAATTGAATTAGTTTGCATAAAATTTTTTATTTGCTTTAGGGCCAAGTGGTAGAAATATCTTCTATATAGCAAGGAAAAGCCTTTGACCAATGTAATAATTACTTTAAATGTTAGTGCCTGTCCTGCACAATTTACCTCAGATATAAAGAGAAAAACAAAAAGAAGTTAGGTGAAACTATAACACTGAGGATGCAACTCTGTGCAAAGTGGGCTAGAATACTTGATTTTTAACTAGGTTTAGAGCCAAGCCGAAAGATTGCATGAGGCTAATGGTATTCCCCAGATCCCAGAGTGAGACCACCCTGGGTCATCCTCATGCACTGCTCCTGGAATGCGTGTTGGAGCTTTTGTGGGAATATGGGTTTTTCCTGTATCACTATCACATTTCTCTGTAGACGGCTATGAAAAAAGGCTAGTTAAAGGAAAGGAAAATTGAACTCAGTTTCCTCAGTTTCCACATTTGCTGAACAGCAACATTCAAAACAGTGTCACTGGTATTGTTTGTGTTTTGTTTCCATAGTCTTTGTTGACCACGGCTTCTCTCAAGGCGATTTCATGGTGTTTGTTTCCCAGGCCAAAGAATCCCACCCCTCTTGCAGTGGTCCATCAGCCGCTATCAGCCCAGCGATGTGCTCAAACTATGGAGAGGGCAATAAAGGGTAGATAAAGGGGAAAAAAACCTAACCCAATAACAAGATGTTGCAATACTGAGGGCAGTGAAGGATGAAGAAGCTGTAGGGCGTCACTTGGGGGTATTCAGAAGTGGGCAGCCCAAATCCCATCAGTATGAACAAACCTGCGTTCAGTCAAGCTATCAGCTATACGGTCTCTCAGGATTTCATCCAGTCCTATTTTCTAAGGCAGGGTAAAATTTGCCATTGGCAAAATAAACGTGAAATAAAGCATGAGTAATGTGTATGTAGATCTGGAAGATATCTTGGCACTGAGATCAATTTCCTGCTCTGACGGATTTAGAAGTGCTCAGGTTCCTGCTGCGCCTGGAAAGTTGTTTCAGAACATCGTTCCTGTGATGCTCAGAAACCTGTTTCATGTTTCCACCTTCTATTTACTCACAACCAGTTTGATTCTGGGCCAACATTGTCCTTTAGCTTAAATAACTATCTCCTTTCCCTGGGGGTTTACCTGGACTATTTATAGAAAGCAATCCTTTTCCTAGCCTTTCCCTCCTTTTCCTAGCCTAAACAAAGCTATTTTAGTTTCTTTTCCACCACCCTGTTTGTCCCACATCTTCCTCTGCACCTGCTGCTCTGTGGAGAGGGGTGAGCTGAGCCATGGCTGGATCCTGGTTGGCCCTGGCACACGGCAGGGACTTTCCTTCTCTCTCCCCAAAATCACTGCCTTTGTATCTGCCATGATCTTCAGCTCTCTTTACTCCCTCGGATCATTTATCCTGTGATCTTTAATACAGCCACATCTTTCTCCTCCTTTTGCATTTGCAATTTTTGAGCCTTGCTTGTCACAGACACCTTTGTTGCTTGTCCCTTGTCTCATTTCCATGCTGTTTTTATCAGCAGAAGGAGATATAAGGATGGGCTGTTGTACAAAGATGCTATTTGGGGATTTCTGTCACTGTGACAATATAATTTTCTTGCTTTATTATTGAACTCCTATAGATAGGGTGCTGACACCTCGTCCTGGCTCATTACCTGACTGCCCTTCGCAGCCCATGAGAAGGTGCAGGTTGGTCTCAGCCTCATCTGTGAAGTTGGTCAGAGAGAGGCCAGGCATGAGCCCAGAATTCATCATTTAGATTTTAGGCACCCTGAAGTCAGTTCAGAGGAATTTCACCTTTGCCTATAAGCATGCATGTCAGCAAGGTAGTGATGACTTTTGGGTAAGCTGGTTCTAGCCGCTGAGCTGCAGATCAGGAACTGCCAGACAGCAAATACTTGTCTTTTCTGAGGATGCCATTTTGCCCATTTTGGACACATGCATATGAAAACAGAATGAGAATCTCAAACCTCCCCAGCATTATCCTACATCTGCTCTTTCTAAAGTGTGGTAGAAATTCACCATTGACTGCAAGGAAGTGATGTAACACTTCTGAAAATGCCTTTTATTGTGTCTGAAAAAAGGAGTTTGAGGATGGTCACTTTTAGCCTTTCTCTACACTTACACCAGGCCCACCAGACCAAGCTCTCATCAGGACATATCAGCCCTCAGCCTGTCTCTGCCTCGGACACCAAGAGGGGCTGCACTCCTTTGCTCTTCCCTTTGTAAGACCTGTATGTCAGGCAGTCATCACAAGGTAAGTGAGAGGCACATAAATTCTTGGGCCGTTTGTTGTGATGGAATCTGGGCAAGAAAAGGGACTTGGAGTTCATGATGGAAAATACTTCTGAAAGCAGTTACTCTGTGGCAGCGACTTTGCTCAGCAAGCGTAGGAATTATTTTGGTATACAATAAATCTTTGTAGTTCTGCAGTCTCATTTGTCAGCTCTCCCAAAAAGTATCCTCCCCAGGCCAGATCCTGACAGGTTTAGGTTTGGACACCATGCCTACCTGGGCTATTATGAATTCATTATATTTTTCTCTTTTCCTGTTACTTATATAAGCCTTCCATTCAACCTAAACTGGAAATACGCAAAATGAAAACATTTTTTGTTTGTTTATAGGGAGAAAGAGACCTCTCTGCCTATGCCTGGGAATGGCATCACTCTGTGCATCGGGGTGACTTGCCAGTGCCTCCATCAGGGCGCAGCTTGGAAGCCTGTTACAGGTGTTGAGCCTCACCCTGAATATTCCCCAGGCAGATGCCTGAAGAAAGCTCCCTGCGCCTGGCAGGGATACACCATGGGCACACTAATGGCTCAGGAAAAGGAAGAACCAGCAACTCAGTTTTAAAGTTTGCTAACAACTGTGACCCTGCTGGAAGAGAACTGGTTTCCTCTGGCGTTAGAGGCAGTCGCTAACCTAGTGCCAGCAGTGAGTTAAGGACTGCTCAGATGTCTACAGATAACTTCAGCAGGAGTCTGCTGGCACATTGCTGTATGGTGAAAACAACACAAATATTTCAGTGTAGATTGTTAGCAGAATGGGAAAAACCTACAGATGCCTTGTAATTAATCTTGTCCCTTGTAATTTGCTTACGCTGTGCCTTTCCTTCTTTAACCTTTGTTTAAAATCTCTGGCAGGGGTGGAGAGCTGGGAGGACATTTTACGTAAATGTTTCAGTCCTGAATACGTTTTTGAAACAAAAGAAAAAAAAAACATAGCATTTTGAGCCTGATTGTTCATGGGTGTCACCTTGTTTTCGATCGTCAGTTGAAAGCAAGTCCAAATGCTTGTGCAGTTAAATACCCAGTTGCTCTAATTTTCTAGCTCTTCAGTTTATGCTTTACTTAAACCAATGGAGCTAGGTCAGCTGCACTTCTTAGAGCTCTGACTCAAGGTTATTTACAAATCGGTATTTTCATTTGATGCATAGGATTTTATTTCAAGTAGGGAAATTGTGGATAAGGTTGTTTTTTTTTGTTGGTTTTTTTTTGTTTGTTTGTTTGTTTATTTTTTATTTTTTATTTGCAGCAACATGGTAGATACTCCTTTGCAGAAACTACTCTTTATTTTTCACGGCAAGCACCAAAAAGTTTTTGGAAAAAGTGCAGCATACTTTATTTGAAACCACTATAGCAATTTTTCCCACTCAGCTTTGTCAGGAGTATCTTTAAAGAGGAAGTATTTCATTCTATAGATGGTTTGAGTTAATCATTTCCCCTTACACACACACTGGGAGACACGTTTAGTCAGACTTTGGAGAAGCAGCTCGAGGCGATGGGAATGGAAAGCTACCGGCATCCGAGGCAGGCGGGCTGGAAGCAGGAGCGGAGCTTGCAGTCAGAAACCACAAGGCTGTACATGACCTAGGAAGGAAGCAAAGGGATGTTTCCGAAACCCATAGCATATAATAATTCACTTTAATGTTCCGTTGTTGTCTTGCCTCTATGGCAGGGAAATAAAACCAAAAAACTTCAATTGAGATTTACTAGAGCAAACTGCCTCTTGGTTTTCTGGCTGTCAGCTGGAGGAGCAATGTTCTCCAAACAGCAATTACTGTAGGGACAGAGTGAACTCCAGGGCAGCTCTGAACGAGCTGTGCTGGGCCACACAAACCCTTGGTTTGCACACTGGGAAAGGCTCGGGGCACATTATGTCTATAGCTTCAGGTCAGCGTCAGACCATCCGGAGGAGAAGTGGCTGTCCTGCTCCCCTTGTCTGTCAATACCCTGAAATGGAAAAATCCTCGCACAAAATCACTTTTGAGCAAACAAAACTATAATAACAAGACCTCTCTTCATTCACCAGAGGAGGGACCAAGACATTTCTTGGTTCATTTGGATAGCTCTGTGAACCAAAGCCTGGAAATGCAGCTAGTGTTACCAGTCCCAAGAACGTTGTTTGCCAAGAGGTGAAAAGCAAATCGCTATTTAAGACATCATCAAACTCCCATTGGGCCTCATCACGTCCGACAGATTTGTGAGTCAGTAAGAGGAAGTATTTTACTGCTATCCTGTTTGGTCAGCAGGTGGAAGGGAAATAGCTCTCGCAAACCCTGGAAAAAATGAATTTAACAAGACTTAAATTTCAGCGTAGTCTTAGTGCTTTCAGCCTCGGTCTCACTGTTTCATGTTGTGCCAGCAGATTTCTGGATATTTTACAGAGGAAGACAATAAGACAAGATCCTTGGCATAAAGAAGTTTTTTTACCTTATAGAATTTCTGTGCTACTTCCCAACCTTTCATCCAGTAATATCTTCCTAAGAAACCCAAAGAGCTCTCTTCATTTGTTAATTTTTCCTCTGGTGTTTAAGAGTTTTTACTTCTGCTCTCCAAGAAATTTTGCTGCACGATGAAAACCATCAGACTTTCTTAAAACTAGTATAGGATTTGAAAAGGACTTGTGTAGTTCATAAACTTTGCAAAAGAGACACAATTCACCCCTAAAGAAAAAAAAGAAATTGCAGACATCTCTCTTTTCCTTAATCCAAGGAAAATAGGATAATGAACATTGCTGAAGAAACCTGATAAAATTATTTCCCAATAGGATTTTAGGAAATAAAAAAAAGTTAAATTTCTACAGAGAACATTTCGTAGCTGGAAGCCTCAACCAGCTAAAGTGCTAGTGGACAAATTATAATGTCCCCCGCTTTATTTGCCTTTCAAGAAAATCAATTCTCCTGCTCCAATGTTAACTTGTCTGCTGAAATCATGTTCAGGGTGTTGTGCTCCTTTGCAAAAGACTCGACTGAGATTCAGCAGTGCGAGAAGCGAGTATCAGCGTTGCAAGACACAGGGTTTGTGCGCAGCTCTCTTGGCTTCACCCCAGCGCCGAGGGGACAGCACAGGTACCAGAACTGCTCGCCCCCTGGCAGAGAACCCCTGAGCCAGTCGGTTGGTGGGGCTCCCCTCCTTGGCGGTGAGGAAGACCTTAAGTCTGCACAGAAATTGTTCAAGAGAGGATAGCTGCGTGTTTTTGAGACAACCCCATAGCAGAGGTCAAGCCTTCGGTATCTACCAAGCATTCAGAAAGCAGCAATAATATTTGGACTTGGCATACATGGGTCTCTCGTGTTACCATTGTCAGTCTTCTGCCTTCCTTGCTATGGTCCTCTGAAAGGTAAGAATAGGATGATCCAGGTCCTTAACCAAGCCTTGAATATAAGTTAGCTTTAAAGACCTTTTAGAGCCAATTTTTCTCACTGTTTATACATTTCTGGTTCAGCAGATATCCATCTCAGAACAACAATGAAGAAATGGGTCCATTGTTCAGCAAAGTGTATAAAAGCTCTAACGTTTCCTTAAAGATGTTCCAAAGTGATACATGATCTTGGGTACTCAAATCTGCGATGTATAAGAAACTTTTAAAAGTATTCTTAAATAAATTAAATTGCTGGGTCAGTTCCAGCAAAGCTGATGAGAGAACAATGTATAAAATACAGAACAACCCTCTGACCCTCATCATGTGCTTGTTTCTGTAACTACATCCAAAGAGAGGGTTTTGGAAAGCCCTGCGATGTTTTGACACACATACACATTTCATTTTCAGGTTCCACCTGGGACTTGTAGTAGCCGCACAGCAAGGAGAGCAATTGTTTTTGTGGTTTCTTTCTGGCTCGGACTGCAGGCTGATGCACCAGGAGTCTTACGAGAAATTCTGCTTTGTTGGGATTTCCTGCATGATTCTGCACACAAAAGCAGCCCAAGCAATTCAGCTGACACAGTTATTGGAACCTGCAGATGATTTTCCCAACACAAATCGATTTGGGAACCTCTGCTTTTCACCCACTACTCTTTGTTACATCCTACGTACTTCCTGTATGATATAATTTGGACTTATTTTTTTACAAAACATTGCTAAGTGTTATGAAGTGCCATTGTGTTCTGTTAAAGCACTGCCAGCCCAGGGAGGGCTGTATTTCAGTTGCCAGGAAGAGATTTCAAGATTTCAAGTTACTGAGATTTAACAAATTACCAAGCATCAGCTGAGCTGTAGAAAATCTCCATAGGTGTTTTTTTTTTTTCCCCTACATCTGTTACAAATGCAAAACAAGGCATCTAGCTTCAAAATTCTCTCACTGTGTGCTGAGCAAAGCTACCTTGCAGTAACCACAGACCGTGATTGCACACACATATAGCTAGCAGATAGTAACTCGTTAAGCACAGGAACACGAGGCCAAGCATCTTACGTTTGGCTTGAGACATATCTTGAAGTCTCAAGAAGAATCAGCACATTGTTTGTCATAGAGCACTGATGCTTTACTAGCAGAGGTAGTGACTTCTCATCCTCCCTAACAGCAACATCCCACAGCACCAGCTTGTGCCTCGTGATGAGACACAACCCCTGTGCCCAGCAAGGCTATCTGTAGCATTTCTACTCAGACCTCTTACTCTGATTAAATATTTCCTCATTTATACAGTGATCAGCAAGCCACCAGAATGTATACGCTGCTGTTCTTCCAAATAGTCAGTAAAGGCAAAAATAAAACAAGAAAACAAACAACAACAACAAGGAAAAAAAACCAGAACAAAACAAAAACAAAACAAACAAACAAGCAAAAACAAAGCAAAAACCCCAACCCCAACCAACCTGATTGTTGGACTGGGAGGGGTTTGCAAACAAACCTCTTTCTCTTACTATGGGTCTGCATGGGGCACTTTCTTGCTGCTGCTTAGGCTATTGCTACTCCGTGTGGTCTTTGCTTTCCTCAGCATTGTCTGCGCCCTTCATTTCTGCTGCCAGAGCAAATCTCTGCCCCAGCTAGGGGTGGGGGGAAATGAGATGAAAGAAAAAAATGCACTTGTAAAGCAGAGTCAGGACAAATTTGCCAGCAGGAATATATTCAGCTTGCAAGAACAGAAAAAACTTGATTACAAAAGAAAACCAACAGCAAAAACCATACAAACAAAGAGAAGAACTAAAGTACTGTGTAAATGAGAATCATTTGGGGATTAAGAA
Source organism: Chauna torquata (assembly GCA_013399475.1). Classification (NCBI taxonomy): domain Eukaryota; kingdom Metazoa; phylum Chordata; class Aves; order Anseriformes; family Anhimidae; genus Chauna; species Chauna torquata. The sequence goes on from VXAL01009187.1 coordinate 761,593, forward strand.
CACGTTAATGTACTTAGCAAATGAAAAGGAAGGAGATTTCATTCTCTCGCCAGCCTCATTTTATTTGCACATTGAAGAGATCAAAGCTGTTGCCTGGTATTCTGAGACTACACTGAAGATAGAGTGTGTTTTTCCTGATGAATGTGCATTTGAGGCAGTAAGGCTGATGGCCCTCTCTAAAAAAAACTGCTGGAATAAAATCTACGGGGAGCTGGTACCTGTCCCAGCCACATGGGAAGGCTCCTGGGGAGCGGGGAGGTGAGGGTTTGTCTTGGGGGACAGGGAAGGAACAGGTTCCTCCTCCAAGTCTCTTTCAGTCCTTATTTTTAGATTTTTGTGGAGTTTTGATATGGTGATCGGCATTGGCAGAGATTTTTTTTTTCCCAAATAAAGAGTTGAAATAAAAAAAAAACCAGCTGGCCAAATATTAGGGTTTAATTGAAATGAGATATGGAATGGAATGAGTTAAATCTGAACTACTGCAGTGTTACTCCTAAAAGGTTTACTGTACGGTGTGAGTCACAGTGTGGTTTGGCCTTTTGTCATGCTGAGTCTGCAACTTTTTTATTTTTTATTTTATTTTATTCTATTCTATTCTATTCTATTCTATTTCATTTTCGTGGAAGCATAATATTCAACAAAACAAATTAGACCAATGGCTGTATCGAGCCCAGAAACACAAGCCTGGCAGTCCCACATGCCTATTGATCCCACAGGTGAGAAAGCCCCACGAGAGCACCTCCCCAGCTGGGCAGCAATATCCTTTCGAGGAAAATTCTTTCCTGATCCTTGCTTTAAAGAAGTGATTTGAGATTAATGTAAAGACCATTTGTCATTTTGGTTATAAGAAATGCTAATGGCTTTACCAGCTCTTTGCATTTTCTACAAATTAAGTTTGTATTGTGAACTTTTCAGCTAAGTACAAAACAGTAAAAAAATAGCCTGCTTTAAATGGCAGCAACCAAACTGACTCACTCATCAATTCCCTGCTAATTGTCAAATGTGTTTATTGCAGGGGAGAATTGATAACTTGTAATAAGATATGATGGATTTAGCCAGCTGTGTTTCTACGGTTTCAGACTGGTGTATATCCAACAGAAACCAACAAAGTTAGAGAAGTACAAAAAAAAAAAAAAAAGAAAAAAAAAGTACAGTAGTGTTGATTCAGCACGGGTGTATTTTCTTCTCCTGATTATTTTTGTAATAACAAGTGTCTGATAAGTGGGTTAAAGACTGACTGAATGAGATGGGATTGGAAAAGAATTGCCTTTATGTTTGTTGATATTCCACCAGTTAATTTGAAATGTAGGCAAGTCATGGAATAATTTAGACTGGCAACATATTTCATGAGACTTTGCTTCTCAACTTCTCGGGCTAAAAAAAGAGAACATGCTGTCTGTATTAGCAAGCACACAATGTATTTAGATAAGTAAATGGAGTCAGAATGAATACTGCCTACATGAGAAATAAAAGGAGACAGAATCTGCAGTGGAAAAAGCATCTGCTCCTTGCAGACATTCGCATTGCCATGGCACTGGAGCAGCCCAGTGTGGGTTAACTGCTGCAAAACCCTGCAAGCAGCTCCCTGCACTTGCCCCTCTCTCATGGGATGCCCTTTCCCTGTGGGCTGAAGCTGGAGGTGGAGCACAGCCCTGCGCCTTTGCGGCATGGCCACTGCCCTGCTGCTGAGTCTCCCCTGCACCAGCCTGGCCACAGCACATGAGCACAGACAAGAAACGCGGCTGGAAGGGCCCAGAACTTCATCAGAACTCAGAACTTCATCTACCAAAACTGGAGAAGCCCCTGCAGGGGATACATTCAGCTCCTGATGTACCAACTCCTGAGGACAGTGTGGTGGCACCCTCGTCTGGTGATCTTCTCTTTATTTTTCCTCTTTCATTAGCAAATTTCCTCCTACCAGAATCCTGCCAAAAAAAAGTTAACCACCCCAAATACTGGGAACACTCACATGATATTTGCAGCTGACCACATCCTCCCAAATCTTTCTTCATCTTGGCCTACTCAGCTTATGAGCTTGCAGACAACAATTCACCCCTTGCCCAATGGGGCTTGAATTCAACCAGAATTCCCAAGCACTCTGGTAAAAATTGGGCATGATCTCTGAATACCTAGTACGATCTTAAAAGCCAAAGATGTTCTGATAATGCCTGACTAATGAATGTGTGGTGGCCAAAAACAGCTAATGAGACATGACCATGTTAGTCCTACAGAAATCACAGTGATTAATCATACAGCCAAACGAGCGTACATAACGGTAGAAGCCAACGACGCCTTCACATAAGACTCAAATGTCTTCCTGGCAGATAATTCATTCAGGACACAAGATTACTGAGCTTTGTGCACTGAACTTCATGAAGGTCTTTGATCTGGGCCACATGGGGTTAGATTAGAAAAGGCATGAAATATATACAGTCTCTTCAAATTGCAAGGAAACTTTTCCTTGATCACAAAACAAGATATGAATCAAGGAGATTTCCTTAAGGAAAATCTCAAAGTTTAGGGTTTCAGCAATGTCCCCAAATACAATTAGGATGTGGTAAACCTTGGTTTGCTCTTGAATTCACCTGTGTGAAATGAAATTGGAAATAGAAATAATGCAGCAGCTTCCTGCACATTTTGCAGCCTGGATTTTATTAATATCTTCCCCGAGCTGGGATTATTTTGCTCATGACCGGTGTTCAAATCTGTTCAGGCTTTGTTTGGAAGCAGAAAAACACTCCTAACACAGGCATCCTGTATAACCTAATAGAAAATGACAGTGTTCAACAGCTTTTATTTATTTATTTATTAAAAAAAAAAAAACAACTATTAAAATTTAATACAAAATCATATCCCACTACGGAATTCTACAAGAGTGTTAAAAATAACCCAACAGGAAGCATAAAAGCACTTATTAAATTCTACAAGTATTTACAGTAATTTCTGCATTGGACTCTAATAAATTTCCTAAGCACACTCAATTCCATTTCTACTAAGTTCTCCAGGATTTTTCCAAAACGGTCGGTTATTTCTTCTCCTTTTTGATGAACAAAGAAACAAAGCAGCCTGCTTCTTATCTGAGACCTGATTAGATCAACACTGGTTGCTGCAAAACACAGCACTAGGCTTTCAGCTGGAGAAATTCAGCACAAATCTGTTGCCTTCAGATCTGGGCTCATGGACTCCAGGTCCTGCTCTGCCTACCGCTCACCCCCCACACCCCTTTCCCTTCAATGAGATTATAAATCCATGTGTCTCCTGCTTTTGGCTCCCATTTACCAGTTAGCCAACTTGAAAAGCTATTGTTTTGAACTTTGGTATATTTTAGTAGCTACAAATTTAGCTGTGTTAGCTCATAGCTTATGGGAGGGGCTCCTGAGATGTTGTTCTCTCTAACATTTTCTGCTGGAGATGGATGGGACGGCCAAGGGCTGAGGTCATTGGTGCTTTGTGTTTAGCAGGAGAGGGGGAATCGGCGGCGCTCGCCAGCAGACCGTCTCCCAGTGACTGTCAGGGTTATGCAACTGGATGTCTCCATGGTGCCCTGGAAAGCTACAGCCCATCTCTGCTAGAGATGCTCTTTCCGAAATAGACTCTGTGTTTCAAAGAATGACACTTTCTGGCTTCTCAGACACAAAGGCACAATCGTTTCCATTACAGAGCTTGTCTCATCACCCCAGGTTGTGCTGGCCCCAAGGAGCTGCTGTCTAGAGACTGTGCAACTGGGCTGAGAGAATGGGTCATGCTCCTTACAGTCGGTTGCCAAAAATGCTTCTGGGAACAAAGATGCTCCCTGATTTTTCTGCAACTGAAGTAAATCTCAGACAAAAAACCCAGAGGGAGCTGTTGGCACACATCACACAGCCATCAAACAGGAATCCTGCTCAGAAATCAGCCAGCTCCTTGGCAGGCAGGAGTTTAGAAACCCTTTAGCACATGAGAGCTGGTAAATATGTACATATATATATGTATGTATGTATATGAGGCACTTATGCACAGGGAAACTGGGCTAGGCATATCATTTTCCAAAGCTGAAAATGTGTCACTCAGCCATAATTGCTAAGCTGAGAGTAATCAAAGTGATTGCTTTAAAGATTGTGATGGGGAGTTCAATGACAGCTCTCAGAGACGCTTACCTCCACAGTCGTGGTTTTGTTAGGGTGTTTCTGGCGAGCGGTTGAATAGAGGCAACAGCACAAACCTGGTGAATGACAGTATATCCTTTTCAAAACTTCACTCAGTAACGTGCTATCTTTGCAGGTTGCAAACTCTGCAATAGACAAGGGTGCCTTTTGGGTACTGAAGTGTAAACAGATGCTCCTCTGCAATTAAGTCGAAAGGAGCTGCACTTTTACATTCATTCCACACTTGCTGGTAGAGTTCCTCTGAATTACTCTCAGGCAGTGAATTCTCTGGTTTGGGAGCACAGAGCTGAAGCAGGAAATGTTTTCTGCACAGTTGCTCATTATTTCACAACTGTCCCTGGGACAGGCTGCTTGCCCACAGCTACATTGTGAGCCACCAGCTCCAGCGATGCCGCCTGAACACCACTGAGCTCCCTAAGCTAAACACAGACTGGGAATCAGAGACGTTTTGCGGATCTGCTCTTATCATTTGTGTGTCTTCAGCATCTGCTCTGCTCTTCCTGGTGAGTGATTGGTGCTCGTGAGATGCCAACCTCTGTGAAAGGGATGGGTGCTCAGGGAATTCCGGCAGAGAGATTACAAGGAAGCTTTGGCACTCGGTGTTGTACTGACTTGCCCATTAAGTGCTTGACAGACTTTGGTTTTCTCAGATGAGTTTTCTCCCTGGCACTTGCTCCTACCTCTGAGCTACACTGCGTGTTATACCGCTTTGCTTGGCTTGCATCCAGCCCTAGCTTCACCACAAAGTTTCGTATCAACAGGCCAGGTATATAATAAGGTGTGCTTGCCCTGAGTTATTTATGAACTAAGAACACATCTCTTGGCCAGGCAGCAAAACCTCGTCTCAGGCACAGCTCTTTAAAAAGCAGCTTCTTTATTTTCCAGATGCAACTTGCGCTTCTGAAAGTTGGATTTCTGCTTCCAAGTAGCTGGTTCACAGCTCAGGCTGCGGGGGATGGAGGTCGGCGTGGGAGAGCGAGACCTCGGCGTGCAGTTGTGCTTGCAGGGGGAGGCACATTTCTCTACCCCTCAGATCACTCCCACAGCCCGGCTCGTGCTTATCCCGCCCTGCATCTGTTATGGTTTATCCTGGCTGGGAAGGAGATGTGGAAGCGCTGTGGATAAAGTTGTTAGTATAAATTAGTGAATTTGCACCTGGGAACGCCAGCAGCACCAAGTCCTCCTTTTCCTCGTGAAGGAGAGATGCCCTTGTCACACACAGTGCCCTGACAGGGATGTCTGTCACCCTGAAAGACAAGGGCTGGGTCTGCCAGGCGAGATGCAGGGGGCAGGAAGGGATGGGACGCAGGTGACGCGACACTGCCAGCGCTCTCCCCCTTGCTTTTCAGGGCATTTGGAGCAGTCATGTCAGCTCCTCACAGCATACTCGTGCACTCTATCTCAATCTCACCAGCACTTCTTTCATCATCATTTTACCATCCCACATACACCACAACAGGCTTCAAAACCCTCAGAGAGTGTTCCCTCCAATGCACAGAAAGAGTTGGGTAGCAAATGTGAATGATAGCTTGTTTTCTGATTTTGTACTCCCCATAAAAGTCCATTCCATCTTGGAAGGAGAAATATAGTGGTGGGGAATCCAACTGTATCCCTTGGATATAGTGCAGCTGACTCCAGAGGAGGATCAAATCTCTGTAATGCAATAAAGCAGACAAATGAAAAAGATACTGCAATCGAGGTGAAGTCCAAATTTCCTCCATGTCAATGGGAAAGTCACTGGACTCTAGTCAAAAGCATATCCTGTGCTGACCGGAGAAGTAGTGCACAGGATCGGGAGCTGAGCAGATTGAGAAAGACTGTATGGTAGGAGAGTAAAGGGCTAAACTGATAATCCTATCATGAAAACATATTTTAATCTGGGGCTACATATGAAAGATTGAATCCAAATCATAGCAAATTCACTAAATTTGCCTTTATCTGCTTCTCTTGCAGACAGAAATTAGCTGACCACTGTCAGTGCACAGTACAGGGTTGTGCCTAATTACCTGCATTACACGCAAAGTGCACAGTATTTCTTAGGAGACAACATTTAAAAGTTTAATCCTCGTAAGAGGATTCCTGGCAGTCAGAAATCAGGCTTTTCCTGTAGCCCTTAGCAAAAAACTTTGCATGCCGGGGCTGTGCGAGAGCTGCTTGCACAAGGCTCCCCGACTCGCCGGGGACCAAACCGAGCTTGGCTCCTGCTCAGTGACCTTTCTTTTCATCTTTTCTTCACTCTTTGCTATTGTTGTTATTTCTCCTAGAGACTCCTCGTGGCCTGTTTATGGCACATGCACGGGGAATTAAGCCTTCTAGATGCCGAATTAGGATATGCTCCACTACACGGTCTCTGAGCCTCACACATCGCACCTCTGGCTGGGGCCAACCTGCCCACGGGACTCTAGCTGGATGGGCAGGGCTTGGCCCGTGGCACTTACAAGCGTCCAAATAACGGGGTTTTGCTTTATCCCCTCCAGCTGGAAGCTGCAGCCTGGATAACAGAGCCAAGAGGCATCTGGGGGACATGAAAGGATGCGTGGGGAGGGGAAGTCACCAGAGAGAGCAGCAGAAGCCACTGAGAAACTGCTGATCCTGCGTGCATTCGCCTCCAAACACCTCCGTTGCCTCTGTGCTGCCCAAGCCCACGTGTCGGTACCTCCCTGGGCAGAGCCGTCATGCACACATCACCCTGATGTCCCACACGGGTACCTGCTGATGCTCGACAGCTCTCCGTACCCCCAGACTCACACAAATCGATGGTAAATCAGCTGGACCAGTTAGTGCCCAGAGCTGCTACAGCGGGAAGCAATGAGATAACGAGACGATGCCGAGCCTCTGCTGACCAGCGGGGTTCGTTAAGCTACTGGCCCTGCTGACATCAAGTGTCATGGAATAATGAAGAAACCTCATCAGTGCCTCTGCTGTGAAGTCATCAGGCAGCAAATAATTGGGAGGGAAGGGAAAACAGCAGCTTGTGGTTGGATGGGTTTTATTTTTGCTTGCTTAAGGAGACTCATCTCTTTTTGTTGGAGGAGCACAGCCCCAGCCCAGCACCAGCTCACAGCAGAGGTGGACGTGTGGGGCAGGAGATGGCGATCAAGGAGGCAACACCAGCGGCACCCACGCTGCTGGCACGGCTGCAGGACGCCGATGCTCTGACTGTGCTGACGCTTGCTAACAGGCGGACGGGAACGAGCTGGCCCTGGGCAGCTCATCTCCCACTGACGCTGGCACCTCGCTTCCCCGTTCCGCAGTAAAAGTTACTGCTTGTAACATTTCCCCCCTTGCAGGGGGGGAAACAATACGCTTAACGACAAAGCCGAGCAAAAGATAAAAGCGGGAGAGTTGTGCGCAGCGTGATGGTACACGGTGTTCTGTGAGCTCTGACTGTCCTGTGGCTTTCAAACTTTGATAGCACCGGATCTGTCTTTAAAGCTATTTGCAAAGCTTCTGCTGCGCTGATGGTGCTGTGAGTATTGAGGAAGGACAAACATAAACCAGGCGTCAGCCACTCCGGGGTTAGAAGGCACTCAGACAAGCTGGAGCACCACTCAGCTCTCCGTTTGAGAGCAGTGGTTCTTGGAAATGAATGGAGGAAAATAAAGCACCTGTTCGTTTGCATGGTACATAGCTGGGAGGCTTTTCGAGAGGAGAGCATTTAGATCCCAGGCTTTATTACAGCAGCGATGGCATTACCTCCTCGCTCCGAGGATCTGTACGTCTGTAGGATGTTGCTCGTGGCAATAGTGAGGCCACGTCCCACTTGACCCTAAGAAGGGAGATCAGTGGGGTGCAGGGACTTGCCACATGTGACTGCGGACCAGCAGGGCAAAGCACGGCTGCTGGATCAGCACAGCACCTGAGCCGGTCCTGTGGTCAGTGCTGGGCAAACCCGCCAGCCCTTATAATAGGAGGTTTTTGTAAAGGCTGCATCTGTTCAAACAGCCCTTACTATTCCATCACAGGGCTGCCAAACATCTCCTGTCTCCTGAGCTGAACTGGCCTCCTTCAAGCTACGTCAAGTCCACATGACAACTGGAATGGAATAAACCTTTTCTGGTGAAGCCTTGCTCTTCTGCGCCCTGCTTGTTCCAGTGCCCGTGGTACTCCAGGAAAATGCGAGGAGCTCTCTGCATGCTAGAACCACAGGGCATCTTGCTTAGCACATATGTAACTCGTTAATGGGGTAATGTAAGCATGATTGACTGCAGATGTCGCAGCAGATTTAAGCATTGGGTCTGCATCAGAATTCCTTTAAGGTTGCTAATATAGTAAACCAATGGATTAATTAGCTTGCAAACCATCTGACTTCCCGCTTTTGTGGCAGTATCTGTTGGAATATCAAGTCACTTGACAGTGAGTAGAGAAAGAAATATGTGAGATGCCATGCATACCACAGGCAGCAGGTTAATTTTTTGACCAGGAAAATAAACATTTCATGTCTGATCAAAAAATGTCTTGTTGGAGATCACTGCAGTATAATTAAAGGCAGGAAAAGCCAAAAACACAGCTGCCACCTCCTTGCTCCACCGCTCACAACAACAGTTTGAGGGCTGGAGGGGGCCAGGCAGGCAGGCCAGGTTTCTGGAAGAATTCAACAGGCTTGAGGTCAAGTGCATAGTACCAGAGACTGGAGCCAGATCCTCAGTCATGCTCAGCCTCCTCTTGCTCACTTATGGAAAAAAAAGAAATCCACCCTCCAAATACTTGTTCAGCACAGGCCCTTTTATCAGTGCAGTGGGGAGAGCACCCCAGACCTCTGCTGGTGCTGCTGGGCAGCTGTGCCCGCATCCTGCCTGCTGCAAATGCCATTTACCGGTGGGCTTCTGGCTGTGGGGCAGGGCAATGGCTTGTTTAAATAAAGATATTTGCTCAGAGGAAGCTTATTAATTCTCACTCACTGTCAGTAGCAGCGGAGAAACAGCGTGACGGAGAAGTTCAAACACTGGGGAAATGCAGTCAACCTATAAACAGGAAGTTAAAAAAAAAAGCTCAGATCCCAAGGCATGTCCTGCCCTTAATCACCACACGCTCAGCTGCCACCGCGCTGCCGCTTTCCTTATTGGAGGCAACGGAGGTTTTGGTGGCCTGTCCTTGGCTGAGCCTCTGACCCCTGGTAGCAGGCGGGCTCGCAGGTAGCTACGCTGGCAGCAGCATCTCTGCCTGCAGAACATTTTCAAATCTCCAGCTCAGTGCCATAGAAAAGTTGGTTTTGTGCCATCACACTTCAGAGTTGCTCATCGTGGTGGTTGCACGGCAGGCTGTGCGTGTGCGTGTAGGAAAGTGTGATGCTTAGTGCTTGAACGAGCCAGTGCCTGCCGCCTGTGCCATCCCAGGGGTGATGGACCCCGTCCTGCTCCCATTTACTCTCAAAGAAAGATTTTTTGGCCTCTGGCACTGTGGTGCAAGGCAACGGCTGCTCATGCTCTCTTCTGGTTGGATTCCTAGGATTTTGAGAGATTTTGTGCAGCGATCATTTTTTTGGAATGAATGCATTGAATTCAGCTCTGTGCAAGGTCTGTGATTTTGGAAGAGTTGGGGGCATCCTGACAGAAAGATGCAAGCCAGGCTAAGAAGATTTCTAGCAGATTTTGCACACATGGTGCCCTTTTTTGCAAATGTCTCACACCAATGGCACTGTTGGATGGGTTCGAGCAGTGAGCTGGGGGAGCAGGAGAGGATGAGGCAGGACTCAGCGCGGGGAGAGATGCCAACCAGTACGTGCATGGGAGGAGGGCTGGGGTCGTGTGCTGGCAGTGCCCGAGCGCCGGACTCGGAGCAGAAGAGTAGGAGCGAACAAACAGGATTTGTGCTGGATGCGTGAGCCTCGGTGGGCCTGTTAGAGTACACAGGACGTGCGTGAGCAGACCTCAGTGTGAGCATCCTCCAAAATCCACTTCTGCTTGCACATCGCTATCTGGCTGCCCGGAGCAGGCACTGCCTGCGCCTGCAGGATGTTTCACCACGCAGTTCCAGGACCTTCTTCTTCCCATCCCACCAGCCCCAGGAGGGTGACTGGAAGCAAAGCGTGGTCTGAAGTGAGCAGGTACGGGGTGGAAGAGGCAGAGGGCTGCTGGCAGAGGAGCCGGAGGGCTGAGTCACGGCCCCGCGCCGTGCCAGCACAGCCTGCACCACTGACTTCAGTGCCTGAGAGAGTTCTCCGTGTTTCTCCCTCTTCCCTTTCGGCACAGGAATCGTTACTCATTCCGCACACAATGCCAGGTATGTTTTATTGTGGAACGGGCAAGGACAGGGAGCGACTGGGCATGGGAATGCAATTGATTGGAACTCTGGATTTCCTACATGACTTCAAATTATAACAATCCCAGATATTAAGATTTTGGCACTGGGACCAGTTTGGAGGATAATTGTGTGCTATGATCTAATTTTTGGGATCTGCACATAGTGCCAAATCTCCATGGCTTTCCTCCCTCGAGAGCAGCTCAAGCTACAGGTTCCTTAACCCTTCATCCCCCAGCCAGTTCTTACTTTTTCTTTTTTTTTCCCACCTTTGGGTCTTTCAGGAAGGCTTCTATCCAAACTGAGAAGTCAGGCTCTTCAGCTGAAGTCTTTATCACTGTAGTCCATGGGGAAAAAAGAAGACAAAATGGGACAGAGTTGGCTTCTCTTGAATTTCATGCACCATTCAATTCTTTACCTTAAATAACTGATGCCAGTATCAGGGTTTTACGGATGTACACACAACAAAAAACCACCTCCAACTTTATCACTGATGACTGAAGAGCTTTTCTCCTAAGTACTTATAAGAACAAATACGCAGGTCAGGAGGATTGCCATGTCCCAGGGCTAATGTCCCCTGTGAATGAAGCCCTTGTAAAACGGAGACACGGAGAAGTGGGGGCCTCCTGGCGGGGAAGGTCACCTCGCTGGCCTCCTGCAGGCTGCCTTGGTCTCCCGACCCCAGCACACCTTCCCTTCTGGCCGAGACACCATGAGCTGAGCCAGGTTCTGCCCGCGATAGTGGTGGCCCTGCCTCTGCACTCGCTGTGCTCCGGGTAAACTGCTCGGCAGGCGCAAAGCGTGGGCCTGAGAGCGCGGGGGAAATATTTCTCACTGCCATCCCTGCAACACAGAGCAACCGCGCTCTCCTTCAGCCAGGCTGTGCTCACAGATAGCAAGTAATTCACGCTCTTCCAAGTCTCTTTCAGCTAAAATTGCTCTGGTTATTATCTCTGCTGTGATTCGCCCCTTCACACCAAACTTAATTTTTCTGAAAGGCTGTTTCACTTTCCATGGCTAATTGGAGGCTTTGTGTTTGCCCACGCCAGTGAATCTCAGAAGCAGCTGAGTGGCAAGCGGTGGAGGAGCCACCGCTTTCTGCTGCGTGCGATATCATTAGGAGCAGTCGGTAACGCTGCCACAGCGCACACCCAAGCCTGAAGGAAGAGAAATCAGGGATACAGCTTTTGGTGATTTTCCTCCTGATAAGTGGGCTTTGAGTTTGGGCATCTCAGTTTGGGGAGATTTTGCTTCATGTTCTCCCCACATACCCAGTTTCTGGGAGCAAAAGTCCCTTTACAAGTTCCTCCATCCCTGCATGGTGAAGCAGAGCATGGCCACAGAGCAGCACTTTTACCCCAGCACGTCTCAGCCTTTGTGTGGGGACGCACAGCAGCATCCTGAACACAGCAGTGTGGAGACAGCACCTGCCTGCACAGCCCAAGCTTGCTTAGGTAAGTTTGTTCTCATTTCCTGATAAAGCAAACCATCCCCCTCAGGCTTGCTGCTAGAAAAAAAAGAAATCAATCAAGTACTAAAAACATGTTAAAATAAACAACAGGCACCACGAATCTGTTTTCTCTTGTTTCCCTTGGTAGGAAGTCAGCAGGGCTTTGATGTGGGGATGCACATTTGATGCCAGCATTACTGACAGACAGGCCTCAAAATGCTCTGAGGGAGGGTTTGAGTTCACACAAACACTCCCACGTTCACATACTTCTCCGCAAGGGCATCCAAGCACCCGCAATTGCCAGAGTCTGCAAATCCCAGAGCTCGAGGTCTCGCAAGAGCAGGTTCCCGCAGGCACCTGCTCTGAGCCGCTGCCGCAGCAGCCCCTGGGCACTCGCTGTTTCTTCCACTTCGGTTCCTGTTCTGGCTGGAGATTAAAACACACGGTGTCAAGGAACGGAACAGGGCCTCTCCCCAGCGCATGGTGGATGCTTGGGGAAACGTTGGCTTTCAAGGGAATTGATCTGAACCTTTGTAAAAACTCAGGTGAGCAAAAAAGCCCAAGAGCATACAGGGGCTTTAACACAGACTGAGAGAGCAGAGGGTTTAAAACTTGTGATCTCCTGAGCAGACCTGCAGTCACTCCCAGGAAATACCACAGTCACCTACAGTGACGTTCAAAGCACCAAGAAGAAAGCTCTTGCTTTTGTCTTTACTGGGTGCTTGGGGCTGCACCGACCCCAGGTGTGGGGTTTGCCTTCTCTCCTTGCTTAGAAACATCCTGGTGGTTGACAGGGTGCTGCACACCTCAGCACTGCTGGAAAGCATTTCCTATCAGTTGTTGTCCACCTAAAGCTACTTAAATCAGGAGAACTTTTGCCCCTAGAGCTTCAGAAATCCTTTGCCCAGCCCTGTGGTTGACAGCCTCCAGGGTCTGCAAACAACCAAGTTCTCCAGACTCTCAGAAAACACAGAAAAGGGTGAAGACATCTTAAGGTTAAACAAGCAGGACCCTTCATGTTTGGGTGGCACATTTCTTGTCACAAGGGAAGCTTTGTGCCTGTTTTGCAGGGCTGGGCTGGAACTAGCCCACCTTTCGGATCTGTGACTTTTCGAACAACATCCACTCGTACCAAGCTGTTGCTTGACCATAGTAATGGTTTCTGTTGGCACCAGATGGTTTTCATATAACTCAATATTTTTGTTCTGAAATAATAACATTGCCAATTGTGAATGAATTAAATTGTCTCAACCCTCACTTTCCCACCAATTATTGTGAATTATGAACAACTTGAATAAGAGAATCTCCCTTATACCTATTGGTACTAGAAGATATATTTGCCTTGTGGCCAGCTCTATATTATTTGACAGATTTATAGATCCATAACTTATGGAATTAGAGGTGATCTTTTTTCAGAGCTTTACCTCAAAGTGGTTTCTTTTTTCTTTGAAATCATGTGGAAAATGAAGATGATAGATTTTCCCTCCATAGATTTGCAGCCCTCTAATAACAATTTGAATCTGCCTGGAAGCTTTCTAGCCTGTATCCTTGCCCTACATTAACTCAGGAACTTGCCATTCCAAACACACTTCTAAGCTGAAATGGACTTTAAATTTTTTAAAATATCGATCAACCTTTAGCCCTGCAGAGAGCCAGTGTGAGACTTAGGAACCTCTTAATAAATTCAGGCATATAGTAACTTTTTTTTCCCATGGAAAGCCAACCCTCCAGAATCAGATTTTATACTAAGAACAGTTTATCAGCAGAAATCACCTTGCAATGAATGCTGCATTGCTATTACTAAAACATTTTTGGAGGCATCAAATTTCTTTGGGACGCATGAAAAATTCTACAATATTTACCCCTTTTTGAATAGAACTGACACAATTCTTAAAAGCATCGTGGCATAAATGATGGAAAAAATAAAGACTATTCTTGTGTTGTGACATTGCTATGTTTGACCAGAAGTGGAAATCCAGGAGTCAGAATGCCTCCTTCTGCTGAGGTGCAGGTTTCTCATCAGTCTGATTGAAATGCATGGGGTCTCCATGTTTGAGCTCAGTTTGAAGAATTATTTTAGCAAGACAAAGAAGCCAACTCTTCTACATTTATTGGAACCTAAGGCAGAGTCTCAGATTTCTCCAGAACAAATCTCTACTTGGAATTGTTGACAAGATTAAAAAAGAAAAGCAGCCTTGTACTTTAGAAGTTATTCTGGGATTGAAAAAATCCAAGAGATTTAGAGATTTTAAAAATGTTCTCTACAGAAAACAGGTCCTTTGGCTTCCTCTTCTAAGTGCTGCTAATCTACTGGAGTAGATGGCTATGTGAAATTCTGCTGCTGTTGGGCTGGAGTTCAGTTAGATTTTTTTTTTTTTGAAAGTTATTTTTTCTGGTAATATCTAATAAAATGAAAACCTGACAGTAAAGATACCTCTGCATGGCCCACCTGCAAATGATGTCATGGAATTTCTCTGTTCCCTAAGTGCTGCCCAGCCAAACGTCTCATTAGAAAGGGGGGAGGGAAATATTTGTTGTGAAATAACAAAAGGAGAATATTTAATAGGTCAGGCTTGCAGAAACGCCTCCAGACAAGCTGGGCCAGTCAGGGTCAGTTCAGTCTCCCAGGGCACGAGGCATTAGTAATATTTTCCATGGGCTAAGTACAAGAGAAAATATGCTCTGGGTGTTCCTCCAATACCTGTGCTGCCTGCAATGATTTTTTTTGAAATCTTGGTATGAAACAGCATTTGCTGTTGGAGCCCTTCAAATTGGGTTACGAAAAATCAGTGGCACTTTGCCACTCTTCAGTTTATTCCGTTCTCTGGATCCCATTTTCCTTGACCCAAAAGTTACCTCTTTGCTCAACTGCCCCTTGCTCTAACTGATGCCCCATCGGGTGATGCTCACTGCCAGCACTGTATTGCTGTGGTCCTGGGTATGGACGTGTACAATCCCCACCTTGGCAGCTCCCCAGGGGTGCTATCTGTTGTCGCTTGTGGGTTTGCTGCACTTTGCTTGCAATACACATTGCACCTGAGCCCAGCAGCGGCTCTGACTGCCTGGGACATGGCTGAGAACCTAGGTGTTTGCCTGCTTTGTGAGACTGGCCTCCATCTCCCATCCAGCAAAGCTCTTAAATAGGTGCTTAACTTCAAAGAGAGAGGAACCACCCTTCGAAGGCATCGAGCTTTACGTGCTTAGTGCTCGGCAGGTGCTGAAGAGCCCAGCAGGACCCAGACCCTGCGGGTCACCAACCCCTGAGGGTTGGTGCTCACCAACCAGTTTTTGGCTTTTCATGCCTTTATTTATACTGCAGCAATCTCCAGGCAGCACCAGCTCCCAGCTCCCTGGGATGTGAGCCTGGGGCTGAGTCCACCCTTGGCTCCCTCACTTCCATGGAGAGCCAAGAGAGGCACTTCCAGAGGGCCCATCCCACCCCAAACAGTTGTGTCAGGAGGGGTGGCAGCACCCTCTGGAGGTGCCCACCTCTCTGCATGGACCACAGGGTGGTGGCAGGGGAGGAGACCCACTGCACCGCCCAACGCAGACACCGGGCACTGGCGCTTGCTCCTGCCCTGTTCCCCCCACCGTGCCCCACCGATGGCTGGTCCAGGCAGCACCCGCACCCTGCACCGTCACAGGGAGGGACCTGCATGGCCACGAGAAGCACCGGTGGGACGTGGCTCACCAGGGCTTCACAGCCCATCCCCACCAGCACAGCCACCTCTAATGCTACCTATTGTGAGCGAGGTCCCAGAGCCCGTGATGACTTCTGGACAGATGCCATTCAGCCACTTTACTTTTCTCGGGCTCGCATTCTCCTGCCATCTGCAGATGATTATTGCAAAGCTCAGAGTCCACTGGCTCCTGAACAGCACAGTCCAGTTATCCCAGTAGGCTAATTCGATGCTCTGTGTGCTGGGGAGGGCGGGGGAGCACTGGTATTATTCATCTCATGAACGAAAGGTGCTCGACTCTGGTTTGTTTTAATGACGCAGTAACCACAGGCTAATATTATTAACTGGTCCTCAGCAGCACGCCAAAAATCCAGCCCTGTTGTGAGAGGAAAAAAGGAATAAAGCACTTGAGAATCCAATATCTTTGGTGCTAATTTTAGGCATGTATGCTGGCACGGGGAGCTTGTTTCATCCACTCAAATCTGGTGCACTGCCACAGAGTCAGATTTACAGACTATTAGCGTCTCAAATAGCACTTCATGTGCAAGAAGTGAGGGGAAAAACACTGGGTCCCTCATCTTTGAGGGGTTTGAGCTGAGTTATGCAAACAAAGTTACTTTAGCTGTGGAGTTATTTACAGGTTGGCTCGTAAAGTCTTAGTGACAGATTTAAGTGAATTAGTTTTTCGATGACTTTCATTTGCTGTCATCCCTTCTTCCCCCTCTAGCTATTACATGTAATTACAGGAAATCTTAGTATATCACATCTTCAAAAAGACACAATGAAAAGCAATAGCAAAGATATTCATTTCTTCCTTCTTTATTATTTTTCTTGGGTGGGAAGGCCGGGTGTGACCAAGCTTTTCCTTGCAGCACCTCAGAGCGCGGCTCACATCACCCAGCACAGACACCCCGAGCACTCCTCTCCTCACACTCAGCGCAGACAAGCTCTGGCAACCCTGCAGCAATTACTTAGTGCTTTCTTGGCCTTTGAAACTGCTTTAATGATTATGTGAGACACCCACAGTAAGCAGTCTAAATGTGACCTTTTATTTTTTTAAGCGTTAAAGAAATGCAAATTTAAGTTTCAAAGAGTTCTATGTTTCCTTGGACCCATGGAGCAAAACAGTTGTTGACAGTCATGCTTACATCTGCGCAGCAAAGCTCAAAAGCACCAGCTTCGTTTTGAGCCCATCATCAACTCAGGAGGAAAGATACGGCCATGCCTGCAGACAGCTCCCGAAATGACGTGCTTGAGGCTGGAGCTTCGGTGCACAAAGAAGGGGGGGAAAGCCGGCAGCTGGGACCTGCCATGAGCGGCTCACAATGCCACCGAGCCCACCTTCATCGCAGCCAGAGCATCTCTGCTTCCGCCACGAAGCCACGGACCAGCAGTGCTTACAGGGGATCTGTCCCATTTCCACGAGGGTTTCACTCTGCAGCTCACACTGTACTTTCTGCAGTGAGCTTGACTTTGACCACATTTTCCAGCATGTCAGAAGGACTTACTTGTGAACAGATAAACATCATTTAAGACAAAAGAATACTTCTCCAAAAGTACAGCTGATACAGAGCTACTGTATTTGCTCTGAAAGCTCTGCTAGCTGCTTTTACATGTACATTAAGTGATTTTTGAAAGAAAATATAAAACTAGATTAAGAGAGAAAGGCAATCAAGTAATTAAGATGGTGGGCATAGCCAGATAAAAAGAGAAAAACAGAAAAAAAAAAAAAAAAAAAGAAAACAAACAATAAAAGACACTACTAGTTTGGTTGCCTTCAAAGAAAGAAATATGCTTTTTAATGAAAAAAAAAGGAAAAAAAAAATTTCCACTGGAACCTGGGCAGAAAGTCAGAATCAAATAGATATAATTCAAGACACAGTCCCAAATGAAGGCTTACATTACTGATCTACTCATCCTTTTTTTTTTTTTTTTCCTAGGTGATCCTTCTTTTTCATATTGTCAGGAAAACCGTTTGAATAAACAAGTACTGCTGGAAGTTAATTTGTTATAAAAAAATCCTTTCTTTTTTCCTAACAGAGGCAAGTCAAACGATAATGGCCTTGTCTATGAAAGAAACATGATAAAGTTTACCTGCAAAGAAGATATTCCCACTTAAAGTGCACAAAACCTGTAAACTAGAGAGAATTTCAAAGCACAGGCATAAATGTGTGCAACAGAAACTTGATTTCAGTCAAAATCAGGCCCAGATTCCTCACCTGCGTTAAGGATTTTGGGGCTGCACACCTGTGTGCAGGGGATCACTGCTAGATGCGGCTCAGCTGGAGCGAACACCTCCGCTCCTCACAGCCATTGTGTTGACGTCTTCTGTTCAGCTTCCCCTATTTGTAACACCATATAAATTGCATTGAAACCTAATGATATCACTGCTCCAAAATCCCCTTAATCCTCAAAGTAAATACAACCACAGTGTTTTAAACATCTTTGTTAATACCTGCTGGAGAACAATAAATCACTTGTTTGATGAAACTTTATCTTTTAGACATCGACAGACATGCCTGTGACATGAAATGCCTGAAGTGGTACAAGGATTATGCAGAGGAAGTCAGACTGAAATTTTAAGTCAGTTAAATCACAGATTTAGACATTTTTCTGACCTGCAGATGAAGGCTGAGTTACTGGCAAGTGATGGAGATCTTACTTTGCTGACCAACGTGAGTGCAGATGAAACATTTCAGGTAGCCCAGAATGAGTTTATGATCCCAGCTGAAACATTTGCTAATCCCTAGCAGAGGCTGTTTTGCAAGGCTCTGCTTCCCCAGGAGGCTGCCTGGTCATGAACCTTGGCGACACTAACATGAGCACTGGAAAACTGTCCCCTTCCACCAAGAAAATACCTGGGCTATTGAAAAAAAAACAAAACTCTACACTGTATCACCAGAACAAAGGGACCAAAGAAGTCTCCAGAAGACAGCAGCAACCAGAAGACATTAATCTCAGGTAGTTTGTAGGAATATAGTTTGTATAACCAATATAGCGGGAGCCTGAGGCTGAGCATGGAAAGAGAAAGTACTGAAGGGAAAGAAAGAGGAGATGAGAAAAACCGGAGAGATACACATCCACCAGGCGGACATGGCCGATTCTCACCTATGGCAATGCCCCTCACTGCCTGCTTGAGGGACATCAATGGCAGGGAGATGGAGAAGGGCAGCAACGTGGGGCAAATCTGCTGCACGTTGAATTTTTCCTCTCCTCAGCTGTACCCTGCTGGCTGCCAAATATAACCAGACTTCCCTTGAATTGGGCTACTATGGTAATCATCCTAAATGTATTTAGTGTCATATTCTGAGAATTCTCAGCCCATAACTGCAACACAAACAGCAGCGCTAATAGCAACTCAGCCATCACTGAGATGGGTTCAGTGCAGGAGTCAGCTGGGACAGTGCTTTGGAGCAGGGAATTCAGCTTCTTCCATGGGAATTTAGGGAGACAAAGTAATCACGTGCAGGGGACTCTGTCCAGGGCTCTCTCATGTCCAGCTGATGTGAAAATCTTCTGCATTTCTTGAGTGTGGTTTTCAGCCTTATTTCCTTAGAAAATTGGGCTGAAGGGACAAGGTAAACATTCTGCACAGCCCTAGGCTTGTACTGCACTTTTTGGGTACCTGAGCTTCCCACAGCACTGTGATGCTGAAGCCGGATAAAACTTAGTGTCTTTAACAAGATCACTGGAAATGTATAGATGCTGGTCTGAACCCAAATGGAAATCTTAAATTAGGGAGAGAATATGGTTTAAGTGTTTCGGAAGTGTGGACATACGTTAGTGAAACGCTATCCCTCTGCGGATCCTAACCTCTCTTGGGCTTGTTTGTTCTGCAACACCTTCCTAGCCCTGTATGGTTAGAATTTAGCATTCGTTTTTCTAACCTAAAAAAGCGTGAAGTGAGAAAACAGCGGTGGGGCAGGGGGGAGGGGAGGGGGAAGTGATTTTTAAATCAACTGTCGTTTCTGGCAAGGCTGAGGATCCCAGCAAGGTATTTGTTTATTATCAGGTATTTCCTCAGGATCAAATCCAGAGAAGAGAAGTCTGGTACTAGTTAAAGTCTGTTTAAAATCCTTCTTGAAAAGAGATTTATGCGAGGAAATTACCTAACCTCAGGACAGAGGCTTAGTCAGAGGCAGCGCGGTTCTGCCGCGCGCATTGTTGGTTGCAGCGTTGGGTTTTTTTTAGCCCCACCGAAGGCACCCAGTGAGAACAGCGGCAGATTTTCGCTCACATAACGGGATCAAAGCTCCCAATTGTTTCGAAGGAAATGACACAGCAGGAGGAGCGTGGCGGGCGCTGCCGCTCGCTCCCAGCCTCCGCGAGCGTGAGGCAGCCGCTCCCCGCGGCACCGGGGGGGCCGGGTTCGGGCGAGGGGCACACGGGCACCTCACTCTGGTGGCCCCACCACTCATCCCCTTCGTTAGCAGAACGGCATCTCCTAAATCCCCATTCTCCCTGCTTTTATCTGGGACTATTTCGAGAATCCCACTTCTCTGGGATGTTTTCCTGGTCCTTGGCCACTTTTCCCTCCATGGTGGGAAGAGGGGACACGCAGCTTTGGCGTGGTGGCACAAGGGGACGGCAGGAGGGCAGCCCTGGCTGTGGTCACATGTCCCAGCGAGTCACGAAGGACACACTGGTGGGGTGCCTGGAGGAAGTGGCCACATCCAGTGCCCCGTGGGTGGCCCCCAGTAAGTGAAACTGCATGGATGAAGCAACGGATTTCAGATTTAAGGGAAGGGAAATAGGCTACAACTCAGCAAACAGCAGCAGAGGGTACATGTGATGACTGATACAGGCACTGGATTTAAAGCACAAAGGATGGAAAAGACCTATTAGTTCATCCCTGCCACTTCCCTGCCAACAGCGAGTCGGATGCTTTTCATTGTCTCAAGCGATGAGACTTCCACTGTTTCTTTGGGAAAAAAGTTCCCATCCGCAGCTCGCTTCAGGGATGCTTCACCCCACGGTCAGGGCAAGCCACTACAAAGCACGTGGCCAGGGTTGAGATGAGGTTTTGGAGGCAAAACAACAACTGAGCAGGTTGATATATTATTTTTTCAAGGTCACCATTAAAATATCTGGCAGGCTTATCCCACGGCTGGGAAATTTTACTGTGCTTGCAGAAAACAACCAATATTTTTTATTCTGGTGCCCGACTCTTAGCTGTTTGTGTTGGTGTAACTTCACTGACCCTAAAACGCAAACCTAGAGTAGTGCGGTGTTGAACCAGATCCAGATATGGATATGAATTATGTGTGTAATAGAGTAAATTATTGTGAAACAAACATTCAGCAAGCATCCTGTATGGAAACTCTTTCTTCTTTCTTCTTCATTGATCATTGACGTATCTGCTGACAGAGCGTGGTTATGCCGGCAGCCTATGATCACTCCGAAATGTCTCAGAAATATGTCTCCATGCAGTTAAGGTTTTCCGCTGTTAAGAAATATCTTAATGCTAAAGGTTTGTTTACAAGGGGTGGCTGTTTCCACTTGCTGGAGCATTAAAAAAGTTGTTTTTTCCAACCACTAAGTAGATCTAAACATTAAGTGTTTCTTAAGTTGGGTTTCCAGCTCCTAGACTGCTATAAACATTAACTTTCATTGGTTTAAAACAAAACAAAACAAAAAAGTCACTGCTTTCACTTACCCTCTCCTCATGTAAAAAAAAAAAAAAAAAATTATTTTAAATTGTTTTTAAAAGGCTCCTTGTGCCATCCCTGCCACAGCCTGCAGGCGATGAATGCTGGCTCCCGGGCTGCAGGCTTCGGCCGGTGCAGGAGGGACGGATGAGATGCAGGGAGAGGGGGCCGGGAGTTACTGATGTAGGGTGATGCAGCCGGTGTCTGCAAAGCCCCGGCTCACGGCTGTCCCTAGCGTTTGTGCCAGTTGTCCTTACAACAAAAAAACATTTGCTAAACCGAGCTTCAGGATAATTTGGGAGCTAAGGTGCTGGAAAACCAAGGAGAGGTTGGTGCCCACCTCCCTAAACCCAGTTAGCCACACATGGCCCAGTGGCCATGTACCCCAGGGAGAATCGAAGGATCTTGATACCATCACATCGGGCTGGATTGTAAAAATATCACCAGGATGGTGATTGCCACAGTCACCTCATCCTCAGGGGCAGGCAACTGGGCCCCCAGAAACAGCTGACTCCTCTGCAGGCTTTCACCATGGTTGTCCGAAAATAGACAACCAAAACTGGTGATTTCTGTTTGAAAACACAGGCTGCTGTACCATTGTACATTTCCAATTAGATCACTGGAAATGAATGATCAATAGTAAAATAATTGCTGTTTTGGAATGGAAAGCCTGGTGTCTGGAAAACACTACTGTAATATAAAAACATCGCTTCAATCAGCTGCAAGCAATGCCACTAACCGCTCCAGCAGCTGAACACACCCACTAGTACTACAAAATAGACTCTTATTCATACCCAGGTTTTATTTACTACAATATTTTTCCAATCTCTGTAAAATTAAGGAAGTTCTGGTGTTGGTGGGAATTAATTCATGACTTGAGCGCCCTGAACCTCCGATGAACTCTGCATAGGCTGGAACTCATTGTGGCTGCAGTATCTGCATGATTAAATTCGAGTGGGGCCAGACTAAGTGTTCAGAGATGCCTTTCCTCATCCAGGAAGCGAGAGCCACTTTCTGAGAGCTTCACCTGGGGCTCGGGTTACAATAAATCTGCTGCAAAAACTCGCAGCAGTAGATCAAAACCCTGCTGAGCCCATGACACTACACACCGACTGCTCCATCCTCCCTCGCCTGCTTCCACTCTGGGCTGGATCCGTCTGCACCGCTGCTGGGTGGTCTGCTGATGTATGGATGCCACATCAGCAATTCATGAGCTAGATCCTGAAAACTTCAGATTTTGTTCCTTTCTGATGTATCCTCAGTTCCCTTATGGAAAGTTCAGGAGCTGGAAGTTGTCAATGAATTGCTCTGAAGTCATAAAACTCCTTTA
This sequence comes from Chauna torquata, assembly GCA_013399475.1. Classification (NCBI taxonomy): domain Eukaryota; kingdom Metazoa; phylum Chordata; class Aves; order Anseriformes; family Anhimidae; genus Chauna; species Chauna torquata. Next base: position 784,086 of record VXAL01009187.1, read on the forward strand.
AATGAGGAAGAGGACATGTTAGAGGTAGCCTGCACACTCATATTCAAATGCCACTTTAAATTTCTTTGCTCTAAGCATGTTATTCAAAATGGCATATCTCAGAGTATCAGAAAAGTTCTGGGTACTTGGGGATGACTCAGAAATGGAATCGCATTTCTTCTCTCTCTGACATCCTTTGCACATACGAAGGAGAGATGGTCATGAGCTGCTGAACCCATGGCATGGTTGAAATCTCAAAATTAAAAGTGATTTTTAACTGAAAATCTGAAAGTAAAAACATGTTTTGCTTCTCAGTTGTTATTTTTAAAGGTACTTTTAATGAAAAAAATTGCACGGAACTTTTCTTGATTAAAAGAAAAGCTACTTATTATCTCCAAAACATTTCAAGTGGAAATTGTAGATACACTTGCACATTAGCCAAAAATCTAAAAAGCATTTCGCTACTATTAAGCAATACGTATCTGTCATTCTTCTCTGCAGTTGCTTCTCTGTTTCCCTTATTATGTTGTTCATTTAAATGAGACCACAACATCCAAGTTTCCTATCATCAGAGTTTATTCTGGTCTTTCTCATTTCCCTCTCTCACCATCGAGCGATCTTCATTTATTTTGTAACTCTTTGGCCACTCAGAACCACTGGGGAAACACCATGCAGCAAAGCATGCAAGTGGGAAGCAGACAGTAAGAATTCATCAGCATCAAAAAAGCCTCTTCCACTAATATTTTTCTTGATATAAGTCAGCCCAATGGCAGGAGCATAATGCTGAAGTCGGCGCGATCTTTCTGGGTGAATTCCCTGTCCGAGCAGGCGTTGGCAAGGCCACCAGCACGGCCTCTGCTGCTTGTTTTAGCAAAGCACAATGCACGGAAGCTAGCGAAAGTTTATCACCAGCCCCTGAAGCAGGGATGGTCGCAAGGAGACAACGCACGTTCCCGCATTGAGCAGAATATAGACTCGTATAAATGGCACATTTCAGAAATGGGAACAGGATATGTTTTTCCCATGGTTTGGGAACAATGTGAATACTTTCTCACACACTGTTGGTGAAGTATTTTGGCACACCTGTGCATTTCAAGAGCTCTGTTATACTCCAAGGTCTCCTAGTCAGCTGTTAAGGACTCTTTTCCTCTCTAAGAACATGGATTGATTACGTGGAAATATGATTTGGTTTTGTATTTGTGCTGGACCACAGATCAGAAGGAAGTTACAGTACGTACTGGCTCCCGAACGCAGCTTTCTGCTCTGCGGCTTGGGAGTGAAAGACAAGCAAGGGCACCTCCAAGATGTTTTACACAGCTCCCTTTTTTATTTTTGACCATACTGAATAGGAAAAAATTGTTTACAATGCCACAGAGGATGTTTTACCGCTGTGACTTCCTACAGAAATGTCCTCAAGCTTCAAGTGTTGGCAGAGACAAACTGCTCCTCACATCTTTGGTGCCTCCCAGAAGAGAGGACATATATTGCTCCTCTGTAGCACTTTCAGATCTGTAATCAGCTCCTCCAGGTCTGAACAAATCATTGCTGATTCAGGGCATCTGCACCTTATTATCACAGATGACAGTTTGGGATGGGGTGTGCAGCCTTGTGCAGGAACAGGAGCCTCAGCCCCGGGGCACCTCCAGCCCACGGGCTCCTGGGAGGACCCACGCACTCATTCAACACAGTTGACTTTTTGAAAATCATCTCCAATGTCTTTAGAGCCAGACCTTTAATTTGGTTAACACCACTTCATAGGACCAGCTTGACAAGGCACTCCCATGGGGCCATGGGACGGGGACAGCAGAGGTGTGCTGTGCCCTGCCAGGTGAATCCTACATCGCCTCCTGTTTGGAGGGCTAATGTGGAGGATTCGGCTGGTTTTCCTTGCATCCAGACGATCACTCAGCCAGCACTCTTAGAAGTGCCCCTGGCACTCTAAATTTAGAGGCTATCATATTCAAGCATCATTCAGGCCAAATGTTCAGATGTGCTGAGCACCAGCAGCTCTGGTTGTACTAGTGCAGTTGTCTTGCCCAGGTATTATAGCAAATCCCCTGAAAGACAGCAATGCTGGAAGTGTTTGTCTAAGCTGTAAAACAGGATGACTGCAGTAAATTGAAAGTTTACAGATTTCCGTCCCCCAAAAACTGTTAAACAGGGCACAAAAAGCCAGAGAATTGCAACATTTTCCCCATAAATGTTCTTTAAAAATGTTTTCAGCGATCATTTGGCACAGGAATATAATTTCCATCAAAACCTGTTGAGGGACAAGAATGGTTTCCCTCCTTTCCTTCCACAACCGGGAGGAATAATTAATCTCTGCAAAAACTATAAGAAATTTTCCAGCTCACAAACCAAGCTAGAATCAATACCTGGCCCCACGTGTGCAGGCAGACGCACGCTCACGCGCACGCCCGGCTCATGCGCTGCTCCCCTCGTGAGCCGTGCTGCTCCTGCGAGCGCAGAGCTCGCCCTGCTGCAGCCCTTGCAGGCTGTCAGGAGAAGTCAAATGAAAAAAACACATGAGGCAGCATCACGCACAGCAGCCCGAACTACCTGTATTTTATAACATCCACTCTGTTTCCAATTTCATCAGCTTGGCAAACGCTCTCCTGGTGGAAATAATTGAGGCCTGAAAGTCAAAAGCAATGGAGGAAATATCTAAGCTATGAAATGTCAAGTCGCTTTCCAAAAGGGTTCCGATCTCCAACCACATCAAGAAGGGTGTCTGAAAAGACAATCAGGCCTTCAGTCAATTAAGCCTCTTTTTTACTTTTTCTTTAGCTTGGGAATGCAGCGCCGGAGGAATGCCCGGCCCCGCGGGGCAGTTATCCTCCGCAGCCCTGCAGACCTTGTTTTTCAGCTGCAGGTTCTGTTTTTTCTCCTGAAATATTTGTATATTATATAAAGCTCTATTCAGATTATTCTAAGCAAGCAGCTTAGGTTCTTGTTGTTTTCATTTTATTTTTGCATTGGGAAGGCGAAACCTTCAACACTTCCAAACTGAAGCCATGGAAGCAAAACCTGAGCTAAAAGTAAATACTCCTTCTCCAGTTAACTCCTACTAAAAACGCATTTCGATTGACCTGAGCGTGTAGAGCCTCCTGCACAGGGGGATTAATTTCATATGAATATCAGTCACAACTACTGCCCAGCAAATTTTTGAATACCATGGTTAAGACTCAAAGAATATCTACTGAATGCAAACCGTGGGGTGTAATAGGAAGATGCCATACTGTCCGGATGCCAACCATGCCGAACACTTGCTCTTCCACATGCCGACGGCTGCTCATCCCTGCAGAGGCAGGGATTCAGCAGGAAGTCTTTCTGGGTGCTATGAAACCTTTTATACTTCATGAAAATGGGGAAAGAAGGATGAATGCATTCTTTAACTTACCAAAAAAAAGAGTCAGCTTTATTTTCCCAGGGGAATTTAACTATATTAGTTTACATCCTGTGGTATGAATAAACAAACAGTCCCTAACCAATTTCAGACTTGCCGCTGTTTTGGCTGGCAGAACCTTTGCTTAGCAAGGCTCGACTAAAACCATGCCACTGAGCTCCCATTTTCTCCTTCCACTCACTTCCACGCCCCAGGCCTCCTTTCTGCTCTCCTGCTTTGCCAAATGCACTCCTTTCGTGCTCCCGTTTCCCCTGCTGCCTCTCTTTCTGGAGACACGCTCCTTCTCACACCTGTATTTCCTCACCCCATCCCACGCTGTCTTTCTCATTTGCCAAATTGCCTCTCCCCCCATCTGCTCCACCAAGGAGGTGGCTGCTGCAGAATCCATGGGGACTAGGGATAAGAATCACATTTAAAATAAGCCCACAGAGTCCTACAGGACGGCTCTGGGTTCAAGCCCTCGCTGTCTCTGCTACCACTGGCTGTTGTGACCTCGTCCCAGCACAGCTTCTCCTTCCATTCTGCTGCCGTTGCTGCTCGGTGCCACGGCCGAGCATAGACCTCCCATCACCCGTGGGGGGCTTCCAGCGGAGAGGGGCCACTGCTCCCGCTGGATGGCGAAGGCTCCTCTGCACCAGGTTCCTGCGGTGCTTTAAGCATCTACAGCTCTGAAAAGGCAGCAGAAAAAGAAGTCCTGAACTAACAGACAGCAAGGTGATTAAAAGCTTAAGTATATTTAAGGAACTTTGAATAACAATAGGTGTGTCTTCTAATTTAAGTGGGGCATACTTTCACACTGAAATCAAACAGGCCTGGGGGAGCGTGGCACATCTCTTTGTGCCAAAGCAGCCTGATCATATGGGAACAGCTGGAATTGTTATGTTATGTTTTTTTTTTTTTTTTTTCCCCAGCATATTAGATCTGCCAATCTGCCACCTCTTTCATGCAGCAACATGGAAATATTCGCCAGAGGGTTTCCGAGAGCCCTGGCTATGGAGAAGGTGAAGGGATTTCACACAGCCGCAGACTGGGAAGAGACCTCAGGCATCCTGGCAGAAAAACCCAGGTCCCAGCAGCGCAGCTGATCCAGGGATGCGCTTAGAGGAAGAAAGATGTGCTAATTGTGCACGATCAGAAATGAGAAGAATGGTCATTTTATGTGTTGAGGAATGCTGGGTGTAGCAGGGAAAGTGAAGGGAAGTGCCAGCTGATCTGTGCTTCGTCTTGGTGAGGTTTCCTACAGCAGCTGCAGTACACCTGCTCACGCTGGTCTGTCAATTCGCATGCTCTTGAGGCACATACTTTGCTGCACTGTTTAGGGTACCTAAGGAGTTGAGGCTTATAATGCATGTGTCTAATTTAATATTAATTTCTATGTCTGCTTTAGAACATGCAGTTACCCCTGCCTGTGTGGTGCCCACTTCTTCCAGCCCCCTCGGACGCAGCACTGGTCAGTCCTCTGAACATTGCCGGTTCCTCGGGGCTGCGCTGTGCAGGGAGGGACTGCATAGGGAAGGACCGCAGCAGCTCCTCAGGCTCGTTCCCACCAGCTGAGCAGCTCTGGAGGTGTCTTCAGCCTGGGATGTGCTGCAGAGGAGCACACTGCACTCTTACTGTTTGTGAGGCTGAAGATCCGTGGGGAACTGCTGGGGACATCATTATTCATTCCATCAGACTCTGGATTTGCTTGCTACTATCTCTTTCCAGCTGCCAGCCCAGGACTGCAGGACAAACTCTGTAAGCACCTCTACAAAACCACGTGCTCTCCCCAGCCGAACCCATGCCCTGACAGGTGTGGAGTGCATCGACACTTGATTTCTTTGCTCAAATAAAGCTAGAAAGGAAGAAAGCCATCCCAGAGAGTAAGCTTGCTTGGAAAATGATGTTTATCCCCCTGAACTCTCTGCAAAGGATACAATAGAACAATGGACTCACAGAAATCGGAGAGGCGAAGCCCTGAGGTCACCTACACAGCCTCCCAGCTGGTGCAGCATTGTTCCCTTATGGGAATTTCTGCGCGCGGCTCAGCTCGGTGACCATGTGTTTCCTACGACTGTTACCCTGCTTCTCCCTCCCCCAGTCCTTCCGCCTCTTTGTTACTCCCACAGAGGCTGCGGATTATTAATTAAACCTCCATACCAGCGGCTGAGGTAGGTAGGTATCAGGAGCCCTTATCTTACAGATAGGGAAACTGATGCAAAAAGAATGAGAGTGACCTTGTGAAAGCCACCACGAGAGGCAAAGTCAACGCCAGCCCTTGAGCGCAGGACTGCCCGTGGGCCTCTCTGCTCAGCAGAGACCCACGCGCAAGACTGACAAGTGCAGCCCTGGTACTTGTATATGTTTATCAGCATCCTGGTACTCCCGAGCTAATGAGATGTGCTGAGAGCCACTGGCTTACTCGAATGACACCAACTCGGCTGTCATCCCTTTGGGACATGAGCTAGGATCTCTGCAAAGCTAAACACACTTCATCAGTGCTTGCTGGGCATCACTGTGTTACGTTCCATCGCAGGATGTAAAAGTTTTGTAGGTACCCTCAGGACATTGGCATCTTGATACATGATGCAGGATATTCTGCTCGAAACATCTGAGCGCCTGTTGATATTGCACAATACTTTCTGTGAGGATGCTTAAATCTGTTGTCATTGCAAATCTAAAAGAAAATTTTTATGTTTTTTCCTAAATTGCCTGCAAGGACTGTGCACAGCAGGGAAAAACAAAACAAAACAAAACAACAAAATCAGCAAAAGACAACGTGAAGTAATCTCCAAAATATATTGTGTGGTCAGTGGGGGACTTCAGGGACTCTATCGCTTCCATTAGCACTTGCATGCACAGCTGCATGTTCTTCCTGTTTCAGTCAGGACTGTGTCTGTATCTTCATTAATGTGATTTATTTCAGCAAAGAAACCTATCTTTCTGGGTAAGAGCCCAACGGGAGGGAAGTGGCGGCCTGGCTGCTGCACCTCCTCGGGAGGCACGCGTGTCAGTAAAACAAATGGCCGGCTGTTGTTACAGGGGATCAGGTACAGGAGTGACACAGGGGTCTCAGGGAGGAAACTGTTATCATTTATTAAATATCTGACCCCTCCCTGTTAAGATGTATGTATATAAACAAATATATAATATAATATAA